>WHYT01017733.1:367814-379683 GCA_009806455.1 Tetrax tetrax | reverse complement strand
AAAAAAAAAAAAAAAAAAGATGTGGCAACATTTCAAAACATTCTTATTTTGGCTTTCAAATAATGCCTCATCCTAGTAATTTTTTTTTTTTTTTTTAAAAAAAAAGAAAGAAAGCTTAAACCAGACATTTGCTAGCACTTTTCCTGGCCAAGATGTCATTCCTTTTCTTTGTCATTCTCTTATTTCTCCTTTTAATGATATCCAGCAAAAGTACGCGCTGTGGTTATGGAGTTTGATTAACCACTTAAAGCAGACAAAAGAATTTTATTGGGATAATGTTTGCTTTTCCACGTGTTGAGTACGATATAACACAGACATCCAGTTGTCACTCATCATAAATCTACAAATGCACAACAACCATACTGCATGCACGCACTTAAAGTTACAGTTATAAATTAAACTTTTATTGGTGCATCTATTTTCCCACCGAGCAAAACAATTACAAAGCAAATTGAGAACTGCCAGGATACCACTTCAGCATTAACTTGGTAGCTACTTCCCTGCTGTGCTGGCACTGTTTTCACTCTTCTTTCTACTCAATAGTCTTGCAGCAGCAAAGTCAACAGCTGTGGCCAAAGGCAGTCAAGTTTGGCAGCTGCAGTACCCAGATGACAACCTCTGGTATATCTCTTTCCAATAGCTGCAGCAGCGACGTTTGGATTTATTGACAGCTCAAGGGTTTCTCTCTTGGCTGGGTTCCTCTCCAGCAGCTGTGGAAATGTCTCTATTGCTATCTTGAGGTTGGGCTGTGGTGGGATAACAGGGTTCCCTCATCCTACTGTGATTATGAGATTCCTCACAGTGTATCTCTAATCAGTCTCTCTCCTCAATCACATTACACTGAGTAAAAAAAAAAAATTCCATTTAATTGCCCATTTTTCTAGAATAGTCTATTCTCTGCCTGTCAAACACACTGTCCACTTATGCACCGTGTTGCTTCTGATTACAAGAAGAATTTCAACTCCCCTAACAGTCTATTTCAGTGTGCGGGGTTTTTTTTTTGCTAGTTTCTAGCTGTAAATGCAATTTATCTTCAGAAACACAAGAGTACGCTATACTAAACTAAAGATCTGTGCTTTCTGACACAGATAACCATTACGACTGAGTAACCATACGAAAGCTGGGAGTTCAGTAGAGTTTTATCTTAAAAGTGATGGTTACTGATCCCTGGGTTATTGGATACCAATGACTCATAGGAGAGGACGTAGAATAAGATGGGGTTGCAACTGCTTGCACTACTAGACAGGGAAAAGCGAACAGTATATGGAGCAGCAGAAATTCAAATTGAAGGAAGGAGTCCTTATTCAGCCTAGCTTCTCACTCCCAGCCCAGTCTCTGTGACAGACATGCCGGAAATGGAGAGAGGTGTTGAGGGAGCAGGTTAAGGCAGAAATGAGAGAAGTTTGGAAGAAAAGTCAATGCCAGGTTTTTGGTGAACACCTCAGGGAAAAAGGGAGAGTGACTTAGAAAGCAAAAAAGATTATGCTGGCCTTGCAGCACAGGACACTCAGGCTCTTTCTAAACAAAAGAAAAAAAAAAGAAAACCACCTACACCTTAGTCTCAACTTTTACAAAATGTTGTGTGTGAATTAAGCTAAGAGTCTACGCTACGCCAGCCACAGTCTTGGCTAAAAATCTGCTCAGAGCTTTAGAAATTTAAAGATAAAATGCTTCAGAGTGTGTAAGTGCTGAGAACTTACAGGGCTCTCCTATCCCTACAAATAACTACTCGGTAATAATTTGGTGAACCCAGCAATAGAGTTGTGACCTCAAATGCTGTGTTAAACAAGGAACTCTCCTGCCCATTTGCTGTAATTCTCTCACACAGGATTCATGCTTCTTTTAGAAATGTCTGATCACTACGTGAAACCTAGAGGCAGGAAAGCCAGACAAAACTCTGAGGCTTACTAAAGCTGGAAATCTAGACTTAGAATTCTACACAAAATATAAATTATTAGCACTACAGTGAATCATATATCATAAGATAAATTAATAATATATTACTCAGTGAAATGCTAAGTGTGATTTTTAATACTCTATGACAGATTTTCTAATTTATGAACTGTCTATTAAATTTAAAAATCCTTCCATTTCTTTCTTCTCTATCGTATATTAAAGTCTCCTTTTGTTTGAGTCTCCTAATCTTTCATTTATTAACAATATCACTCTTTCTCTTTTCTATTATTACTTTTGGGTTCTTTCCTTTCCTTCTTTGCTTTATTTTCCTTTTACTTTTCAAGTCACTTGAGATTCAATTTTCATGATAAAAATATGTAAGAATTAGACCCAAATGTTTTCTGTCTTTCTCCCCATGTATATAATATCTTACATGAATATATTAAACTCACATATGTCACTCTTAGTGTGATCCATAAATAATATAAAATAATAATAAGGGAAATAATGTCTATCACCTGTACTAGGAAAAATATGGTAGCTTTTCTCTTTGGATTTCCTTCTTCTTTACTGGCTTTACTACCTAGTTATTAGTATCATGTTGAATCCAGATCCAGATAATCCTCAGCAGAAGTGTTGTTGCCTGCCAGATACTTACTATACAAACATTTATATATGTATCTATGTTGATCAAAATTTCCTGGATCTCAGCTAAATTGAAATCCAGGTCAAAAAGTACAAGGCTAGCATTTAAAAACAAAAAAAAAACCCAACAAAAAAAACCAACAAAAAAAAAGATATTTTCCTTGTAATTATAGCCCTTTGTGGAAATGTAAATTCCCATAATCAAAACTGTACATAATTGCCAGTTAGTTGCCTTAAGCACACTGATTTATATATAAAAGCACAGTGACTTTATATAAAAGTCCCAATCCCTTTATAGCATGGTTACCCTTGGGAAGGTCCATAAATAACATGTTTTTTCAGAACTTTCATTTTTCTAACTGGATGATACATAAAAATGGATGTTTTCTAAATGTCTTTGTGGCATTTTTTTTCTGCTTAGACCATAGTATTTATCCATAGGATTTTTCATGTTAATTTAAATTGGATGAAAATTTGACCAAGGGTGCAGCTCTGCAACCTACACATTATTTAGCAGCTCACTGTAGCAGCAAGAGCAGTATGGGGAATTCTGCAGATCCTTCGGGATACCTAACACCAGTAAAGCCACGTCTAGCAAATAGTCACCACCGAGTTGTTCTACACATACTTTACATCTCACATACCCAAACAGGATGAGATAGGAGAGGGCTTTGTAATACAAGTGGCATGAATTATCACACCAAGGGGGTCATCTGAATCGTATCCGTAGCTGGTAAAGATTTCTCCTTGTGTTCTTCCAGGTAGAAGGGAACACATTATATCCACAATGCTACTACCATCAGTGATTCGTGAAACGTGCCATGTTGTATATGCCTGTCATGGTGCAGTGTGCAGGAGAGATTTGCAAGTCATTAAAGGAATTAATCTATTGTGGAGTGCTTAAACAAATTTAAGCACATGAGTTTCAGCAAGCAAATTGAAACTGTTGTGACTGCTTCTTTTGTGTCTGTCTTCTTGTGCCTCTGGGTGCTAATTTTTAATACAGGTGTTATGAGTGTGATTTCATCTTTATTGTTTAACTGAAAACAGTTCTTGGATCTTGAGAGCATTCCTGGGGAAGACCATAAAGACTGAAATACTTTTCACTGATTGATAGAATAGATTCTAAAAACTCAGTGGTTGACAGACTCTCCTGCAGAAATGCTTGAGTTTTGCCCTGGCACCAAAGTGCATTTCAATCAACAGACCCATTTGGACTTTGGTCCCTACATTGAATCTGCCAACAGCTGTGTCAGCTGTGATCTAGACACCTGTTTGTTAGAAACTACACTGAGACCACAAACTCATTTCATACAGATCACCAAAAAGACATTAGATGGCAATAATTGCTGTTACTTCCAACCTGGATTAGATTTGAACCAACAACCTAGGCTTCATATTTTATTACTGGTCCCCTGAGCTGCTCACTACCCTTGAATTCTTCCTCTGATGCTGTGTTATGTACCCTTGAAGAAATATATCAGGCTCCTGATTCTGTGCACAAAGGAATGAGAATTTGTATGAATAATTCTTCAGTGTATGTGGATTTGTACCCCAAAATATAAAACATCGTCTATTTTAACGTCATTAAAAAAAAAGTCGTCTATTTTAAGGTCATTAAAAATCTGACAACTTCCTAGAAAATAAAAATCAAATATGTCCTTCTCAGGTTAGGATATTTTGGATGGGCCCTGCCTCTGTCAAGGACAAGTTTAGGTTTGGATTATTTGCTTCTGCAACATACATAGTGCAAACCCAAGTATTTGTGAGGTTACTGAGTTTCACGACAGGATACTGAGGGGGACTAAATACTCTGTTGGAGTAAATCATCTACTGAAGTGGATGGATTTGAACCAGTAAATAAGAGAAAGGAATAAAGAACATAAATTATTGAGACATATTAGTCAGGGGAGGTATATTTGTTAAAAATACCCATATTGCCATCAGCAATACCAGCAAAGATTTTGCATAAAGACATGAATAGAATCAAATAGCCATCATAAAGGACCATTTTATAACTCTGCTGTAAACTCTATTTTAAAGGTACATATTTGACCTCACAGTAAATTGGGACTGTGACAAACAACATTTTTGCTCTTACAATTTATCAGCTAAACCACAGTAGGTTTAGTAGTATTTGAGCATATATTGCTTCTACACACATAAAAACCAGGAATAGGATATATTCATTTCAAAGGTGTTTATCATCAAAGATCCCTTTTTAGTTAAAAAAAAAAAATAAAAAATAAAAACCTTAAGTCCTAGATAATACTTTCTATATAGTGATGTGTTTAGCTGAGAGTTCATGTTTACAGCTCAGTTGTAAAAAGCTAAAAAAATAGAGCTTTGTTACCTAGACACTGATTAAACTCTAAATAGCATTGCAGGCAGAGCTGTATAATGAGTACATATTAAAATCTCTTTGGTGTCTTCTGAGAATGCAGAACATTACTTGTTACTCTGACCATAAACATATAACAATTGCGGTTTTGTAAAATAAGTTGAAACCTCCTGCAGTTTAAAATATAGAACAATGCAGACGACTAATTTGAATCAACGAGGTTGCACGTGGCATGTCACAGTGGGATTCCTAATGATCTTCTACAAGGATTCTGTTTGTCTAAGGCTCCCATTTTCTGCCCTGTGATGTGTGGATGAGAACTATGCTGAAAATAATATGAGGCTAATTACCAGCCTTGTCAATGGCAATTCATATACAATGATAAACGGTATTTCTAAAAAAAAAAAAAAAATGTAAAATTAAGCCACATATCCTTTCAGTAATAAAGACACAGAAACTAAAGACGGTTTCAGCCTTTACTCGTAGTTTCTTTGTTCCCAGCAGCATTTTTCAGGGTGGATGTCAGCGTAGGTGAGATTAAAATTAAGAAGGAGGAAAAAAACCAAAACAGATTAGAGCCTTAAAAAGGATTAGTCATAACACCACAATCTTCAGCATTTGTTCAGATCAAGAATATGAGAAAAAATATAAGAAAAGTTTGTGGGAAGGATATTTTTTCTTTTTAAAAAGCTCCTTCCTTCTTTTCCTTCCTACCTTCTGTTAAACTGTTAGGTTTTAAAAAACTATTTATCATTGCATTTTTCTGCAATTAATCAACGTATTTTTTTCAGCCAAGTTTAACCACTGCATAGCAATTTAAAGTGAAACTGCAGCCCTTAAATCCTTATACTCCTTTCACAGACACTGAAAAGCCAAGACTACCACATGGGACAAGAAAAAATATTTAGTAAACTGACAAAGGGTGTTGTACATTGTTTTAACCTCCTATATAATGTTCGCTGTCCTTGTAAACCATTTTATCCTTCCAGTTTAAATACACACAAGATATCCAGTGCCATTTACTATGTAAATGCTAAAGCTCAGGGTTAGTAATAAGTGAAAGCTATCCGCATCTTATGACTTACTTTATCTGTTGGCTTCTTTTGTGACACATGACTTAGGGAATAGGGAAAATGTTACTCTTCCAGTAATTTTATGTGTTTTTTCATCAGTGTCTTGTACATACAATTGCAGATACAGGTATGCAGATGTAACTCCCTATTACGGCATTCCGTCTACAGCTGCACACAGATACACATATGTATATGCATATGCAGCTTTTCTAGTTAAAAAACATATCAGTAGGTCAGAAAACTATGTGTCCTATGAAGTATGACAGAATATTGTGTCAATTGTCATACCACTTTTGGTGCAATGGCAAGCATTAGACATAAATAGCTGTATTATAAGCATTAGAGAATCTACCTTCTTGATATGCTATTGAATTAAAGTAGCTTCTTTTATAGTCAGCGCTTCTGTAGCATAAGTGAGTTTAGTGACAAAACAAAACAAGAGATAGAGCAATTGAAGCAGATGTTCCATGAAACTCCTACTATACAGAACACAAGGGTCTGGCATATAGCTCATCAGTAAAACATGAGAATGTACTTGAGTAGAAAAATCACAATCTGGTACCCACAGGCTATTGCCTGCATCTCATGTAAACTGATAAATTAAAGATGCTGCACCATTTTTCCTTGTCTTTCCTTTGTCAAATGCAATCATTTAAACATGCATTTTGGAACTGGAAAACTTAAAAAATAAGCAAACAGACTAACATACATATACCTAGTTTGCTGAAGCTCAGCCTTCTGCAAACATTAGATTTTTTCTTGTCATCTCTGTGTGTATTTTTTTTTTTTAATCTGAAATAATATTGTTTATTTTGCCTGAGGATTTGCACTTGTAAAAGCAAATTTCAAAGTCTACCCACTCCACCCCCTCTATCCCTATTGGTGGTAGTGAGAGATGTTTTTATCAGGGATTCTGCAGAGTAAAAGATCCATTTATGGTCACTTTGTAAAGAAGCATTTTTTAAATTATGCAGGTATTAAATATACCTACCTAGAACCGGTAATAAAAAAAAAATATAGTTATGCTATGTAAAATAAAAAGTGTCTGAAAGTCAAAATAATCATATAAAGAATGTGAACTGTCCCCAGACATTTTGATAGACCGGAAAACAACGTAGCGAAAGTGTAAGTGTTCAATAGTGATGTATAAACAAAATTTATGGTTTCTGAGAATTTGATTATATTTGCAGTTACAAAATCTCACCAGATCTAGGACAGTTTTAGTGTTCTATGCTGACAGAGGTCAGACTTAACAACCACAGAGCAGAAACATGCAGCCTGAATTTGGTAAATGTTGAATATTTCACTATAATAAAAATAATACAATTATAAAAGATCAGGAGGGCTTGATTTTTAAAAAGTTAATCTTTTTATCATTCTTCTTGTCTGTTCTTTAGTCCTGTTTTCTGAATGCTTAATATTCTTTTCTTACTCATCTCTAGCAAGCTGATGCTAAGTGGGACAAAATGCAAACAGAGCATTGCCCGTTAAAATTTTAATGCCACATCACAATTTTCTAATGGAGCTATCAGAATCTCAAAACAGTGTAACTCCACTGAAACTAATAATAAATTAGGTGCTAAAAGCAGCACCTCCTGCAAGTAGTGGAATCCAGCCAAGCAATGAGAGGCCTACAAGGACAATTGGTTCCCTTCATTTAAAAATTTAGCACTGCCTTCTCAAAGTGCTCACAAATTAACAAGTTACAACATCCCTTTACAGTTTATGGCAGGATTTTAATTTGGGCACATTTGAAACCATAAGTGTGTTAAAAACCAGGACAGAAATGTAATTTGAAATAAGTACTGTAGCTTTAGTTGCAGTACAGGGCAGGATTATGGTGAAATAACTTGCACGTATATACACTAGGTAAACCATCCTACAGTTCATTTAGTCCTCCTATGCTTTTGCTCTTATTATTGACATTACTAAAGAGGACGTTGAAGTATTTTCCTGCAGATACTTCCCTGAGTAATGCAAACTAACATGTATTTTATTTTCTTAACGGGCAGATTGTCAGAGGTACTCCAGGTACATTACTTTCTCTTTTGCCAATTTAGTGGATATTTTAATAAGACTATGTGCTCGCCACTACAGAAAAAGTAATCACGTCCTAAGAATCCACAACTTCTCAGAAAACAGGAGGCAGACGAAAAGTTCCTTAACCTTCCAAAGATTACAAAAATATTATAAAGGCACCAGAATCCTTTTAAAGTGCAGTTATATCTGCATGAAGAGTGAGATAAACTCTTCCTAAAATCTCATTCTCAGTGTCATTCTCAACTCCATACTCTCAATGTCAAGATGGCTTTGAGTGCTTATTTTTAAGGAGCTATTGCATTTAGATTTGTTGTAGCCTTCGGCTCTCACTGTAAAGGCAATGATATTTTCACTCTGTGCTTGCCTAAGTGGATTAGGCTCTACATTGAGACATATAACATATGAGCCAGGTCCTCTGCATCACAGGGTCTTAGAGCTTGCTCTTCCAGGGTGAAAGCAGCAGCAGCAGCAATCCCGCAGCAGTGACTTTTTCAGGGACAATCACACGGCTCTGCCCTGCAATGCCACCCACACATCTGCTCGATTTCCCTCATAAGGGACCTGGATTTGACATTTGCTTGAAGAAGAAGGGCAATGCTGCTAATCCTTGCTTAACTGCAGTCCATTTTCCTCACAGTTACACCAAAGTAAAACCAAGACTTGCCGGGAGCACCTACAACCACTTCCCAGGGGGGTGTGCAGGGACCGGAGCCTCCTACACCCATGTTATGCAGCTGCCAGCCCCTCTTGCTCCTCATTCCTCTTGAGTAACTCTTGTTTACTTAATAGTAGAAACTGAGTCCATTTGGTTCATAAAGTGCTCAAAACTCGCGTTTGAATATGACGTTTTGCAAAAAGGTGTTTCTGTAGTACACAGAGACAGAGTTTTCTGGAAGCCTCTTTCAGGACGATTGCTCCAATGAATACGTCCCCACAATACCAACTCACAGAAGCAACCTCCTATCAGAATGGGAGTTACCAATTTCCACAAGTAGAAGTGAAGCACCTGCAACACGCAACTGAACAATTTTAATTTTAACTGTGATGTGGTATAGTGGGATATATACTTAATTTGTGAGTGCTCGTCAGCTTTGAGAGCCTTGGCTTAAGTCATGGTTGGGTCACAAATAAGAATATGTTCAATGGCTTCATCTAAGTCTCCAGCTATTCGTTTCACAAAACCACCACATTCTGACATGGTGAGCAATCTCTGCTCAAGGCCCATAACTAGAATAGCAAGGGTGCCGCAGGTCAGAACTGAGATGTATTGAAAGGGATGTGTGGAGAAGCTTAGTCCCTTACTTTCATGAGAACTAAATTCATTCAAGATTTTAATAATAAAAAATGCAGGGTTTGTCTGACAACATTCATTTTTTTTTCATGAGCCTGTCTTCTCAAATTCCCTGTCTAATGCTGCACATTGTGACACAGCCAGTGTCACTCATGACAGCATTTACCTGCATTGCAACAACATGACTTACCTGTCAACCTTAAATGTTTGACAAACTGCTCATTTTTTTTTCAAAAATAAATACATAAATAACATGAAGATATATGAAATTTATTTTCTTTTCAAAGGGCAGGCATCAGGGCTGTCTGCTTTACAGTTGTGGCTGCACTGCAGATGACCATGCTGTGGATCAAAACAAGCAAAAAGTTGTGAAATGACTTCCAGTAATTTTGTTACTAGCTGACTCATTCCCTCCATTTACTTCCACTACCGAATTATTCTGCACTCAAAATGTCTGCATATACATGTCCTGTAAAACACAAACACATATGCTATATACATTACATGTGCAATAAAAATGAGGAAAAAAAATTAAATGCTGCACAGTCAATAGATAAAATAATAATGTGAATAATAAAATGAATGCATCTTAATGTGCAAAAGTGGATCTTTCCCTTTCTGAACTGTATATCACTAAAACCAACACAACTTTCATTACAGTTGAAGTGACATTTTGGTTTCATTAAAAAAAAAAAATGGAGTTTGTTCTTCGTTCAGCCACTTTCATAATAAAGTGATAGCCATCAGGTGAAATGTGCTGTTGTTAGCTATCAAATATGCTGATTGGCATCACAATATATTTTCTGAATACCTATCTTTATTAGCTGGTATGGTGGGAGCTCTCCTACTTGTTTTAGTCTCCTGTAGCCACTAAGAAGATACCTGCTGGGCACAAAATAATCTGTGATTATCTCATTTCTTCCTTTGGAGGTAATGCTGGGCTCTTCAGGTAGCTTGCTGTTCAACAGGATTTCACATCTTTACTCTAGGAGACAGGTGTTCTTACCTTCATATTATCTACTATATTTTCTTGAATACAACCACTTACAGAAACTGTTACGTTTGTTTAATCATCCTGAGTTGCAACCCTGGTAAAACGGGATTGCTAGACAATGTAAATCAGCACTGCCTCACATCACAGAAAGGCTGAACAAGCTAAGGATGTGCTGGACTAAGGAGGACTGTTCAGTTTGAGTTTGGAATGGCAGGAACAGGACTGCCACTAACATTAACCTGACTTCCCTGCAGCAAAACTACCTTGTAGCATTTCAGACCTAAAAAACTGAATATAGGGAAAGGTGATCCAATAACATTGACAGTTAATCATGAAAAGCTTTAACTTCTGCTGAATGATCCTATATGACTCTTCCTTTAGCTAGTAAGGGAGCAGAATCACTGTCTCAACAGTTTCTTTCAGTCCCATAAATACATTGTTTATTGTATGTCTCTCAATCATCACTTTCTTTTGGCTAAATAATGAAAAAGTGGAATTGAGAGCAGTTCTCAAACTCCACATTTATCTGCAATGAGTTCTTTGGCTAGCTTTACAACCACATGTTCATATATACCATAAATCAACTTCAGCATAGCACACATGTACACATAAGCCTGCAAAACACAACACCAGAGATGTGTATTTCTTTTGTTGAGTCCTACTTAATATGTAATCTGTGTTATATATTCCCTCCCTTGGGCACAGGTTATGTTTGAATATAATTTTAGGTTAAAGTCATGGATTATTTAATGAGTTTTCTATAGTTTTTGCTCTGGGAATGCATACACCTGAGGTCCTTTTTTTTTTTTAATAAAGAAAGGTTTAAAAAAGTCCAAATATCTAAATTGCTAGGTAGGCAGAGAAGAAAGTACAGATTTGCCTCGTAAAATCAGAAACTACAGCTAAGCTTCTAGTACAGTTCTGCTTTTCCACAATTTAGCCGTGCTTCAGAAGATCTATACTGTGTACCTTCTACCAAGCCAAGAACATATTCACAATTTAAGAAAGAAGCACCATCACAACAGCAGACGTTGGATGAGACATGAGACTGTCAAATCAATGGCCCTGGATTTGGCTTTTTTCCTTGCCAAATTCTTAGTGATTATGTACATTCCCTCACAAAGTGTTTAGCTTTCTTTCACTGGAACATCAGAGCTCGTTTCAAACTGCATAACAGGATGTCATAAACTGTACTGTAGTGGAGAAGAATTCCTCCTGCTCTCAGTTGTCAGTGCTAAGATCACTCAAAAGCAGCTGGAATGCCTGATTAATCACATCACGGGGCCTCACATGTGGTTCCTTAGAAGCAGACACTAACAATAGCTCTACATTATAAATAAAAGACTGCTGCTTTGCCCATTGTCTTAATCACACAGATTACTTGATAGTGACCATCAAGTGTTGATCGTGGCATCTGGAGTATGCACAGTTAAAATCACTTTAAGCACCTGATGACACCTTGAGAGACCATGTACAAAATGCAATCTTCCTTTTCGGTCGTTCATTCCGGTCAAGTCAGCCAGAATGTGATCTGCCCCCTAACACAGCTGAAAGCATTCTTCAGAAGCAGTCATTCAGTGCAGTGGGAG
>WHYT01017733.1:341517-367794 GCA_009806455.1 Tetrax tetrax | reverse complement strand
AAAAATATTTAAAAAAAAAAAAAAAAAGAACCAAAACCCAATTTTAAAATGCCTCTGTGCAGAGCCTCCAGCTTTCTGTGTCTGTAGAGGAATCCTGTAACTTCTGCCTGCAGATGCAGTCCTGCTAGAAATCACAGAAACATTGGTTGTTAGACCATTACTGTCTCCAGGATGGTCATTCAAGAGCCCCACAAGGTTGATCTGACAAACCAGAAAGTACTACCTTTGGTAACAGTGGTAGAGGTTTGTTTTCGACTGTGTTCACTTGCACAGCAGGTTCTGCTGAAGAATAACTCTAGTTGACAGTTTAACAAATAAACACTAGGGCATGCTAAGGCACGTGCCGCAGTCTGTCTTACAGACGTACACCTTCATTGTTCAAGAAACTTTCTCTTTCCTTAACTTATTACTCATCATTTGTAGTGGTCAAAATCCTTCATATATTTCTTTTTTAGCTAAGGCATTATCAGACCACAGCAGAGCAGACATAGTTCAGCATCCTTTCATTGGCAAGGCTACCCAATGCCTCTACCACTCAAAATAAATGCTAACAAACTCAGTGCAGGCAATAAAAAACTTTCCAAGAGGAGAATGCTTCTTCCTAAAGCCCTGGAGGTGAACCAGAGAGGTACTATCCCTCCTGGAGTTATAAAGATTTACTTGGGAGGGAGCCATGACTGTTTTAAACCCTGACTCTTTAACACTGGAGAGTAGAGAGGCCTCATGTACCTCCTGACATGCACCTGAGCATTCTCTATACCAAACTGTACCCCATATAATAATCTGTACATATGATTGCACGTTCTGCTGAAAGGTAATAAATTTAAAACTGATTAAAGCAAATACTTTTACTGAACATGTTGCCTTTTTTTCTTTTTTTTTTTGTAATAAAAAAAAAGTAAATATGAGGGCCTGACTTTTTTCTCTACACCATCCATTATTTGATATAACTGTCATATTCCTTCATATTTTTTTTCTTTCCGTGAACATAACTGCACTATTCATTTAACTCTTCATATTCAAATCTTTCCAAGAGTGATCATTCTTGTCACTTTTTTTGGACTACTTGAATTTCTTTTTTTTTTTTTCCAAATAGGGCAGCCAGAACTGAACAAGACACTCAAGGGGGAACAGGCCATCACCACACATAAACACAGAGTATTCTGTGTGCAGGTGTACAAAAAAGAAAATTCTTTAATTTTTATTTAATGAAAATGAGCTAAAGGGTTACATGCGGAGTAAGAAAATAAAATCAGGTTTGGAGGGAAAGCAGTGAAAGCTAAAAACATATACAGAAAACAACAAGGTCATCTAATTACGTTAAATTTTAAGAAAAAAAAATGATGAAAATCAACTGGCCTGTGGATTAGGTGGATCTGAGTTTATATGAAAGACAAAAGTACTATATCAAAGCCCACAGATATGAAAAAGGACAGTAAGTATTTAATCCATACAGAAAGTTTCTGTGCTTTCAGCTATGGATCAATATTGCACCCTGGTACAAACAAAGGTATTATAAGTGAAGGAGCAAACACACGATTTCATGATTAGTGTTTTCTCTGGGTTACTTGTGAACTAAGACCAACCTATCACCTGAAATTAATTTATGAAAAAGATTTCTGAGGAGGGCCACCAGAGAGAAAGAAATCACATTTCAGTACATTGGAAAAGGGAGACGAGATGTACAATTAAACTCATTTAGCCATAGCACAATATAATGGTGAAATAGTTGAACATCTGCTGTATAAGCATGTTTTTTTTTTCCTAGTTAAACACTTGCAAAGGTCAGAAAAAGGCAAAGATCCATTTACAGGTCTGAAACAAAAGTGATCAAAAGCTGAATTCCAGCACAATAAGAGGGTTTTTCTCAACAAGCTTAGAATGCAAGTCAAGTGCAGACCAGGTGCCAAAATCCCCCACTTTTTGACGAGAACGCAACCTGCCCGTGTATTCTTTCGGGAAGCCCCCATCAGTTAGGGCATATATCCTTTTTTTTTGCCAACATAGCTTTTGGCATAGCCGAGAAGAGACCTCTAAGCAACAGCTTTGCCAGTAAAAACTCTAAGATGTGTGCACGTACACTAACAAAACAGTGTTATTACTGTGCTCTACTAAAACAAACAAACAAAAAAGGCAGGTTTAAAACGAACAAATGCAAGTACTTTTTATGTAATACGTAATTAAATTGTGAAACCTACTGCCTACAGGATCAAGCAGAGGACAAAACTTGATCTGGATTTAAAAAAGCATTAGGCAAATTCATAGAGGAGATGTACATCATTGGTTATTAAACATGAAAGCCCAGATGCAACCTCTGGCTCAGAAAAAAAAAATTACTAAAATGCTGATTTCTGGGAGCAGGGAAATTATACCATGGGAAGGATCACTCTATAGCTGCCTTATTTTTCCTGTTCTTTCCCTAAGGGTCAATGTTAGAGCTAGGAGACTTTGGTCCTTTGATCTAAGCTCCCAAGCTGGTCACAGAAGCAATAATTCCTATAAACCCTCAGTGAAAATAAACATGAATACTCCAAATCCAAAAGGCGTCTTACCTTATTGAAACATTATTTGATCCTTGTGGCCTTTCAAATACTGCAGCTTTCTAATTGTCATTAAAATTTCCATGTACCTCACATGCTATAAGCTTTGGAGAGACAACATTGAGTTTCCAGGACCCCCAGTTCTACTGTATAAAGCAAAAGGAAGAGGGGTTTGACCAAACACACAAATTTTCAGGGGGTCTCCCCCTCTCTGTCATTGACTTGGTAATTTACTCTAGCTACGATCCCTTCCTTTCTGTAAGAACAGAATATAATAAATGCTGTACTGGGTCAGACCAAAGTATGGCTCCATCTAACCTAACTGTCTGTCTTTCATGGCTTAGTCTTTTTCCTGCTGATGGTCATTCAGCCACATTATCCCCCTGACAAATATATAAGAAGTATTGTCTAAGGAGGAAACCTGACCAGTTTCTCGCTGCCAGGTCCTAGACAAAAGTAGAGTATAACAAAGAACTCTACTTTTAGCATCCCTGCTCCTTCCCTGCTAGCCACATTACTTCCTCATCATTATATAAAACGATCTCGACTAGTTCCTATAACAGTAGCATTAGAAACAATAAGCAAAAGTGAAAGAATAAACAAAGAAGCAGCAATCCATTCATACTCTTGCCCTTTCCAAGCTCTAGCATTACCATGCTGAGGCATGTACCTCCTGTATACCTCAGCCTTCCCTGAAGGAGTACATTTATAGCAATGAACAAAGAGAGTGGCACCTAATTCTGTGACATCCCACTGTTCACAAGGCTACCCTCTGTGTGACATGTAAGCCTGTCAGAGGACAGAGAGCACAGGGCTGTGATCCCTGATAACTTTTGGCCCTGATACTATTACTTGATTGTTGAATTCATGATATATGCCTTTAATGATGTTTAAAAGGCACTGCAGTACAATATTTTCCTATAAACTGAAAACAAATAGTAAATATAATAGACAAATGACAGAAGTTGCTCCCATGAAGCAGTTTATGAAATATTTATATAAAATTTTGTAACCTTCAACAGAGGCCAAGTTTGTTGTCAGAACAAACAGGATATTTTCAGGCAAATAATCTCTTTCATCAGCCTTCTAAAGAAACAGACTGGAAACTAAGAATGAGACTTTGAAAAATGTAGGATGAGACCAGGCAACATATTGTAAAGGTCTTCCTATTACATCTCTGCTTCGTTTCTTTGCAAGGAAAAGACAGATGCTGATAACATACCTGGCCTCTCTCAAAAACTATTTGTCATAGAACAGAAATGGCGCAAGGATTTATTTCCACTAAAACACAGTGTCACTCCTGGTGTTACAAATAACAATATAAGTTACTTCTATTTAAATTTACCTGATGAATCTCTTGCACTCCCAATGTTCCTTTAAAATTTTCTCAGTACCTCCCTTTCTGCATTGCCATACTCCTCGTATACTGTTTTATCAAAAAAGTTATTAATGAAATACATATAACACAGTAAAACACATGTAGATACACAGATCACACCTGTGTATGTAGTGATATATTATCTTTTTCTCTCCTTTCTCCAATTAGCCTCTGATAATGTGAGCAGGCTAACATGATTACAGGTAATGAACCAATTACTATTTCTACAGTCACGCTGAACTGTTTTTCCTTTGACTTAATTATGTTTAAAAATAACAAGCTTTCATTACGCTTTTTATTGATGATCACGTTTACATCCCAAGTCAGCTAATCAGCCATGAGCACATAAGAATATGATTTGAACACTTATTGCTCATGTGACTACATTTTTAAACTTAGCAAAGCAACAAGCAGAAATATCTGTAGTTGGAATTTATGGACAGAGTCCAATCCTGGAAAGACATGAATCCGGTGGTGCTCCTCACAGTGCACATGGATATGCACTGCTTATGTCTTTGTGCATCACTAAGCCTTTGTATCAACAAAGGCAATACAAGGAAGAGAGGAATGAGATAGAAGTAACAGAGTCGGGGCAAGGCTAAGTTTGCTCGGTAGCACTGTTGTTGTGATTTAATCTCCAGAAGCTTACTCCATCCCACAGGGGTTTTTGGTTAGGCTTTTCTCCAGAGTGAGCTCTCTTGGGAAGGATTCAGAAGCAATTATACATATATATTTATTTATCCTGCAGCCTGTCCTGGGGCAAGAAGGCAACGCTAATACTCCTGAGCAAAGCTGGGAACAGTACAGCCTCAGTGACACTTAGAGCAAACAGATCAGGGATGGTCCCAGATAACTAATGCAGCCCTGTGTGAACACGTTTTTTTTTCCAAATTTCGCAAGAAATTGTATCCTTGAGCATCTTCGAGCAACAGCAAGCCACTGCTTTGCTCCAGGCTTGGAAATCATGTCTCCTACTCTTCTTTGCACTCCTCTGCTCACTTTGCAAGAGTGGCAAAAATCCTCAGGGAGGTCTCCTCTTGCTGGAGCTGTGGTGTAAAAGTGGAACGGTGCAGAGAACATTTTGGCCCTTAGTTTTAACCAAATGCAGCAAGAAGGATTTAGGTAAAGAACAAGGATTTGGGTCTAAAGCAAGTTAGGGATTCAGGTAGTCAGTTAACTAAAAAGCTTCACTTTCCTAGAACAGACAAACAATGTCAGTTTATATCAAACTGCAGAAGTCACAGTTATCCCTTTCAAATACACCAAGGCGAGGTCCTGTTTATGTTTTCTACAAGAACCAAATGGCTAAACAACTTCCCAGTGAATTAAAACATATGTTTTCTACTCACCTTATAGGGGACTGGCCTAACTTCCCATGAGCTGGTGGAAATGCTCGCCGTGCTTCCCACTATGGTTTCACAGATGGGCAGAAAAGTTTAGGCTCACCAGCAGACACAGCAGAAGGTTCATGGTGCTTCAGCTTGGCAGTGACAGACAGGGGGAAATACCATCCTAACTTCCAGTCTTTATTCCAAAGATGGTTTCTAATTTTTTTTTCCACTGACTCGTCTTTTTCAAGATGAAAGCAACACTCTACTCAATTATTTTAAAGAAATTGAGCTAATCTTCAGGATAGATTTAAAAATTAATTTAAGGTACTTTCCTTTGGCCTAAGAAGCCCATGTGGGAGGCTTTAAAACTGTCCTAAGAGTTGCTCATTCAGCTTTTTGGCTGTTTTGGATCTTTTTTTGTGAGATGCTTAAATCTTCCCTTAAGCACGGATACTTGCTGTGCTTGGTAACTTAAGATTTTGGACTGCATTTGAGGAGCCAGATGCCTCATAGTTAGGTATTGAAGCACTTTACTTTTAGGCACTTATGTTCTTAATTAGATCCAGCCCTTTAAACTATGAACATCGCAGAAAAGTCTCTCTGCATTAAGAAGAAGTTATATTAAGCCATAGAAAAAATGTTAAATTTTAATGCGGTGGAACACTCAAACTTGATTCCTACTAGTGAGAATCTCATTTACAAAATGGCTGCTAATGAAATCTCAGAGAAAATATGTTGGCTTCAAAGCAAAATTAAAATAAAGACAAATGACTGAGGAATTATTGTTTTCAATAAGTTCTTTTTTCATGTGCTAATTACAGGGTAAGAAAGTGATTCAAGTATCTTATTATCTATCTCTCCTTTTTCTGCCAGGAGTTTATAAAGGGTGTGAAAATGGAGGGGGATAGTAATAATTTCATTTATGTTTTAAAGAAAATAATCAGGTTAGCCAGCATTTAATACCTAGAGCCTGAGGATGCCATTTGCATGACTTTGAAAGACAAATACAATATTATCTGTTATGTCAGTGAAAGAAAAGATGGGGCCTTGAGCAGACATATTTATTTATATATAGACAAAAATCATTTAATCAGAGAAAGAATTGACAAAGGAGAAAAACCCATTGGGATACAGACAGAGATATTAATTTTGTTATGACTACTGCAGTTATTCAGATTTGACCAAAACAGAGTTTTTCTGCTATGAGCTTTAAGATGCTTTTACATAAAATCTTGGGAGTGGCAGTGAATCCCCGAAAACCAGATTGACAGTTTCTAAAAACATTTCAGTATGCCAGGTAAAATCTCCTTAAATAATTTAATTATTACCGTGGTTCAAATATTTGCAAGTTGCTAACTCCAAGCATACTTTAAGGGAATATAAACACATTTTCTGTGCTCAGGGATTAAAACCAGGGAGAACAAAGACATTCATTGTGGTAAATGCTCCTAAAAAGAATCCAGTGTTGAGGGCATTATAAAGCAGAAGATAAATATCTCTCGTTTTCAAAGGGCAGTGGATGCTGAGGACCAGTGCCATGCAAAGTTTCTGCTTTCACCATGAAGCGCACAGACCCACGGGAGGGATCTTTTGATGAGGCTCCTCTGGAAAATCTCTGGGAGCCTCAGCTCCTGCCAGAGGGTGCTGCTGCCAGAGCATCAGGACTGAGTTTTCTCAGCACATCACTCCCATACCTTAGACTCTGCCATGGATGCCCATTAAATCTTAGTACTACCTACAAAATTGCATTGCTAACCTTCAAAGCGATGCCCCAGTTTAGTCCTGCTTACCTCACAGACCTCCTATCTGAGCATCTGCTTAGTCATTCCCTGAGGCCCTACTCTGCTGGTCTCCCGTCAAATCCCACATTTAAAGTGAGAGCCTTTGGCTCTCGTCCTTTCAGCCTCTCTGCTCCTCCGACATGGAAGTTGTTGCTGGTGAGGGTTCACGAATCAGAAGGCGTTTTCCTGCCTGTTTTACAAACACCCGTTAACTCTTATCTGCTCTCTTCGGTTTCTGCTCAGCGTGCTTTAACAAAAATGCTGCAGGCTGTCAGTCCTTACTTTGAACGGTGATTGTTAGGATTTATTCTTAAATATAAACAGCCGGGAGGAGTCTGGAGGTGCTAAGCAGTCAGAGAGCCTGATGAATAATGTGTGTCATTCCCAGCTAAACCCAGAAGCAGCCACTTCTGGACTACTTGTCAGTGCCAGGGGAATGGGCAAGTCAGCCACTACAGGCCAAGGCTGCCCAAGACCCAGCACTGCGCCTGACGCCCGGGCAGCTGTCCTGCGTCAGCTCACGGCCCCTGCCATCACCCACCGACCTCCCGGGCTGGGAGATGGGTCTGAGCTGTTGCTGAGCACCGGGTGGGCCTCTGGCACGCATCCTGCCATGGCTCTGGTCTCATGGAGCCCATTAGGAAGCTCAGAGAGCATCCTTATCAGGAAGGCACGTGATGCTATGGGTCAGAAGGGAGATACATTTAAAAAACTGTTATTTCTCAGTCTGCAACAGTTGGAGAAATACTTTAGAACAGCAGATGGGGCCTATGTCCAAAGGGTTTTAAGGAGTCCTGTTTTCTTTTGCACCAAACCAGATCTCAGCCCTCTGATACCTAGTTACCATATCTGAGCAGCAAATAGAGAAAACACACCTGTGAGGTGGTAAATACTTATGGCCATTTCACAAGTGAATGTCCCAGGTCAGTATTTCCTCGAGACCATCTTTTCCTGGTATGACCGAGATCAGCTTTGAAGGAGTGGAGAAGTTCCTTGAAACTGCTCCCACCCCTCTCTAAATCTCTTTGCCTTCCCTCACTCTGAGTAGGCATAGTTTGTGTCTCTCCCCAGGGCTCCTCCCCACCCCTAATGTTTCCCACCAGACGGTGACTGAAGGACTGACTTCAGAGAAGTTCCTTATATGTCCTGAATATGGTAAGTGGGTTTATCTGAGATCACTGTCTTTGTATGGGCGAGTGGCAGCTCAGATTTAATGCTTTGAGTGCAGAAAGGCAGCACACAGGTAGAGAGAGGCACACAGAGTTCGTGGTCATAGAAATAATGCCAAAGCCTGCCACATTCTCCATGGCAGCATTTCTTCACCTCCAGAGCCCAGTCACCCACAGAGAAGCAGGAAAAGCTAATGGGGAAACATCCCATCATGCAGGACATGCATTATGGCCTCTAAGAAATTTAGCACAGAGTGATTTCTGCACGAAAATTAATATGTTAACAACACAGCCACTTCAAACACCACTCATCCTAGGAACTAAGAGGAGGAGAATAACACGCACTCCCCACATGCATGGATTTGAGTTGTAATTCAGCAAAATAAAGGACCTAGCCTCAGTGCTACGATGTGATCTGTTCTTACCCTCTTGGTTTTATCACGTACACCAGCGTTAACTGTGCCAACATACAGATTTTCAGGTGTACTTCGAACTTTTTGGTTTTGTTTGATTTAGTCTTTTTTGTTTTTACTTTTCTGTTTTTCTCTGAGCTTGTTATTAGCAAGGAGCCACAAACTTCTATGTCAACAGAATGGAGAGATGCCAAACTGCACAGCGGTGCTTGGAAAGGCCAGGCTGAGGCAGAGGGGACGGAGGTTGCTGAAGTCACCCTGGCTATGATATGCCTCATGTTGTGGAGCTCTGGTTTCAAACTGATTCTCCTGGACTGGAGAGACTAGTCTGAGGGCTGGTCTGGGACCCATCCCACAGGCAATCCATCCCAAAACCACCGTTTGGCACAGCAAGGAACATATCAGAGGTTCCTTCTTCCTTTGACTTTCTTGTCCCTTTTCCCACAGATTTTCAAAGAGGAGTACTCCAGCCTTTTAGTTTAACCAAACTGGATTCCAAGTAGGTGTCTTCAGCTTCTAAGATGTCTCCTACATTTTGTGTGCTGTGCATATTTTAAATTTTAACACCATAACAATAATCAGAGCTGAACAAATAATTTGCAATGCATAACTTGAAGAATTTAATCTCTTCTCTCATTCACAATTTGACTGGAAGCAGCTAACAATGTTCTTGGATCATTCAGAGTTATTCCAGCAGTTATTTTAGTGCCTTAATTTCAGGTCTACAGATTGTATGTGTACTGTTTATTACAAGTACAGGGGAAATGTTAATTTTGAGCTGCCATAGATATTTAGATTGAATGCAGACATCATATGATCTATATAAATATTTAATATTGAAAAGCATTAATTGCTGTCAACATATAAAGGTGATACAATATTTATTTGGTTTCTCCTGCTTCCAGTTCAGCCTCAAAAAGAGTAGGTAAAGCACCACCAAAGTTGAAAACAGCTTCAGCAGAACATTTTTCCAGTGATGAACAAATGCAGTATATTTTCTTGCTTCTGATTCAAATTAATGTTAATAGAATATAAATACCCCAAGATTCCAATACTGAAGAGACCATAGCAACTACCTAAGCACATTGCTGGTGTTTTCCTTTTTTCCCAATGCAAATACCAGATCTTGGAATGTCCCTGAATTGTGATGTCTGTTGGATCAGGATCTACCATCAAGTAAACCTTGTGATATTCTGCTATGCTGGCATTGCCTGACCATAGTGGCACAAACTGTGGGTGGAGCAGGAACATCTGTTCGAAACTTTCACATTTATTGTATTTCCACTAGCATTTCATCTTAGTTTCTCATTAATAACTAAGTGTTTATGAATAAAAAAATACTAAAGTAGATGGGCATTATTTACTGAATTGGTGATTCAAGATGAAAAATGTCCCTGATTTATGCTGACATATAGTGGGAAGGGTTTTAGAAAGCCTGTCTTTTTATGTGGAGATTAAATATAGGCACTGGGAAAACCCTTTTTGTATATACAAAGCTTGGTCACATGGTTAACATCTGGAATGTATTCATTTCTTCTGTAAACTACATATGACTCCCTTTCTACTGCATTCCTCAAGCAGCAAGCAACATAGATGTATTAATATTAACATGCCTTTGATTCTCTTCTTCCCATTTTACAGTCTACTGCCATATGCCAACAGCATGTCACTGGGCATGATGTAACCAAGTCTGCCCCAGGAAATTCAGAAAGACTATTTTACTAGAAACCAGGCCTAAAAAGACCACAATTTAATTTTATACTGTTTGTTAAGCTGAAAAATATGAAAAGAACTTGCCTCTGCATTACCTTTC
Organism: Tetrax tetrax; assembly: GCA_009806455.1. NCBI lineage: Eukaryota > Metazoa > Chordata > Aves > Otidiformes > Otididae > Tetrax > Tetrax tetrax. The sequence continues at coordinate 357,369 of WHYT01017733.1, read as the reverse complement.
TACTCCTGCAGTGGTAGAAAGGGCACAGAGCTTGCTCAAACCTGCAGCTGAGACTTCCTGAAGGAAAAATAGGCTCCAAAACATAGTAAATTGGGTGCAGATAGTCGCATGCCTATCGGCTCCTCCTCCTGAACAGGGCAGAAAGTAGGATGACATGAAAGTGGGACAAGCCTTGCCCAGGATAGCTCACCCTGTCCACCCACATCAGAGTGAGCAGGCGCAGCATTTGGTCACTGTTTTACAGTCACTCATGCTGCTTAGGTGTTGGAAACATCCCTGGCATGGTTTTGAACCGTGCTGACTAGTGCTTTCCTAGAAACGGCCACACTGTGGACATTTTAGCTTGTGTTTGGTCCAGAAGAAAGAAACACACCTCCACCCTCTGCCAAGCATGATCTTACCATAGCTGTAGCTCTGGCCTTTGTTTTCAGAATGGTCCTCTGCATCATGACTTGTTATCCAATACTTAACAATCACTCTATATCTTTATCTATAGCCCAGTAGATGGACTCAGAGTTTGAAATTGTGTGCCTGTCATGCATGCTGAACATGGAGAATACCATGAAAGTCTCATTACTATTCAATAAGGAAACTGAAAATTTCTGAGATTTTAGTGGTGTTAAATACTGTAGAACAATATAAGCTTAGCAAAGTATGTGAGAGACTGGGTACCTTGAGGTTTTGGTAACAGGGCCAACAGATCTCACCAACTGTTGGAACTGAGCAAACGTAGGTATTGCATGATTGCTGTTAATGCTCAATGAATAAATTATTAGAAATTATTTGTTGTTTTCACTGGTAAAGTGTTTCCTTCTGAGACACACCATCAAGACAGATGGCGTGAATTGAAACTAATTTTAAGTAGCTCCAACAAAAATTCAGATTCTGGCAGGACGTTGAATCTCACTTATTTGCCTCTTCTAGAATGGAATCATCTGGAGCACTGTGCCAATTTTGGGGCACTGCATTGCTAAGAAGATTGGAATAAATCCAAAAGAAGGGTCAGAAGTCTAGGAAATATGCTGGAAAGGAAAGAATACATACAAATTTGGAGTTATTTTGCTCAGACAAAAGAAGGCAGAGTGTGACGTCTCCATCATTAAAGGCTTTTAAGACTAGGCTGGAAAAAAAACATCTGTCAGAAATGACATGGTTGTAGATAATCCTGTCTTGTGTAGGGGAAGTGATTGGATGACTTCCCGAGAGGTTTTTCAGCTGTAAGGTTGTATTATAGACCAGATCCCCTGGATGTTGTCAAGTGATGCCTTGGGTTTGGGGAGAACCTTGCAATATGGAGAAGCTTGCTCAGTCCCAACTATCCTTACATTGCATAATAGGCCCTGAAGCTGTCCTACTCCACACAGCTGCCTTTGCTGAAAAATGAAGGACAGTAAAGCTGGGAGGAGGCTTTTCATACTTATTTCAAAGTATAAAGAAGCACAGGAACATAAAAATAATGTTCAGAGATATCTTGATTTCTGTGAAACTCTGCATAATACTTCAGGATCACTTTATAAGATAGTGGAGAACATTCAGAAGAAAGTTTTTCTTATCTCTCATATTAAAAACTGTTTCTCTTGATTTAGAGGACAGAATTTTGACCTAACACCTCTGATATGAGTTACAATGGAGTATGTAATTATATGAACACTTAATGTAGCCCACATAAGGATATTACGCTGTTTTTTTCCACCATCTGATACACAAGCATATAGCAACAACTTGTAATTTTTTTTTTTTTAAAAAGGACATTTCCTTTATTTTCATTTCCATAATGGCACAGTACCTTTTTACTGAGTTATAATATCTTATATGACAAGCTTTGCTTTTTTAAGCTATGTATTTTAATCATCTAAACAGTCGCTACACATTAGATATTTTATTTTCCAGTGGCAGCCTTGTTTTTTCCAGGTACTTTCGGTGATTACATAGACAAACAATATAAATCCCTAATTTAGCCGTTAATTTTTGACACTACATTATTACAAACTGCAGCCCTCATTCAGTTTGAATTGCTGAATGTTTTCCATTTAGGACATAGTTATGGATACGGTCATTTTCTCTCTCTCTCTCTCACAAACACACATGCTACCATACGGAGCACATTTGCTATGTGTGTATTTAAAGCCCTCAGCCTACATCATACGTCCATGTGCAGCCTCGTGTGAGCTCTAGGCCAGCCAGAACAACAGCAGTGCCTGGTGCAGGCATCCCAGAGTCAAAACTACTCTGGGCGGAGGCAGTGGTGTACAGAGTCAGCATGGGCTTCAAAATCGGTGTGTTTGTGTCAGCTATACTTCACCTATTAACTTTTAACATGTCATTATATCCCAGAGCTTTCTGCCTCCATGCAATACCCTGTTTGTCTGTTATTCCATTTATTACTCTTTTGATTTTTTAAGCAAATGCTGACGTAACTCAAAAATAATAATAATAATAAAAAAAAACAACAACAACAAAAAAAAAAAACAGATGAGAGAATCAGATTCTTTCTTATTCACATTTGATGGAGAAGCAGAGGGCAAAGAAGATTTTTAGCCACCTTGTCACCCTCCTACCATTGTGCCAACCTTACCCCAGGCAGAGCTCCAGCACTGATGAGTAAGAGATTTTTCTGGTAAGTGTAAATCGTCTGAGCACAGTCACATTTTGGGTCACTCCCAGCTCCCAGGCACTGGAAGGAGACGGCATACAAACCAGAACATCTGCCATTAGTCACTGGAGATTTATCAGATAATCTTCAGGGATCAGACGTGTTTGTTGCTCAGCTGCTTTTTGCCACCAGAGCTCCTGGAATTGACCCCTGGTCTAATAAAAGCAGGGGGAGGGGATTACTTTAAATTTGAAGTAAACCAAAAACAGGCTTCCTGTGACTTGTAATTTGTAAGAATGCAGCAAAGACTCCAAGAAGCACAAGCAGCATCACCACCCCCACCACAAAATTAAAGCATTGTCGTTAACTATGCGCAGAACCCACAGAACTCAAAGCAGCTTTCCAAAAACAAACCATTCCTTTCTTAAGCAATCACTGCAAATTGCAAAAGCAACAAATGTTTTAGCCACAAATGAAGGAGCCACTGCCTGTCCGCAAAGCTTCTTATGAAATTTGCCACTTACTAAGGAAACATATGAAGACATTTGCTAGTGTTAAATTGGTGAAAGATCTGTGCTTTCTAGGAGGTATTGAAATTCTCTTTTTCTGGACGCAGCCTTAGGTTGAGGATAATGAAGGAAAACTATACATTCCAGCTGTCAGAAGTGGATTTTTTCTCCAAAATGGAATTGTTGAGTAGCAGCACCCTTGGACAAGCAGAATTAAAAGAAGAAAAAAAAGAAGTAGTAGCATTCATTTTGGTTATCGATGAGGGAAGAGACACAGAGGACATCATAAGAAAAGTAGCACCACAGAAAGGTACCTGAAAGGAAATATACCAAATGCAGACAGATTATGATGAAAAATCCTTACTACAACATAGGATTTATTTTCTGAAGCAAGAGATTGCCTGAGACAGACCTCATTAGTGTGACGAGCATCTTTCTAAGATAGATCATGAAGAGGGATTTGTTCTCTCACTAAGTCAAAAAGCTACCATTCTGACTTTTCTGGATTATCCTTCTTCTGGTGTCAGGTTAAAGGAACAAAGACACTGCAAACTCCCTGCTCAGTAGATGGTCTCTATGTTTAGCTGCATTCCGCTTAAAACCCACTACCAGCCACCACACAGGTGACCATGGTTCCTGGGGACTGAAACCACCTCACAGGAGCTAAGCAAGGCTTGAGGATGTGTGGTGTAACTGTGCAGGAGTGCCTTCTCCATTTCCAGGCTGGCTTAGAATTTAAGGTAAGATAGAAAACACCCAGAACAGTGGGGTCCCAATCACTAGAGCACAGGCAGGAGAACTTTATCTAACTGTCTTCCTAAGGGAAGTTCATTACCAGTGACTTTCTCCTCTATGACAAGTTTGCAGATCTGAGTATAGGAGAGCATTTGGTCATTTCTTACACTTAACTCAAGAATGAAGTTCAAGCTATTAAAGTTCAGACATGAATTCTAAGCAGCTGAATATGCATCTAAGCACATAGCCTATATATAAATCTCTGCAAGGGTGCTGGGGAGCAGCATCTCATGGCTATAAAACACTTCCAAAGATAAAAGTCTCCACAAAGACATTTATTTGCACAGTGTTTTAGTGTAATACTGGAGAATAGAAGGAAGCTTCAGAAATGGGAAGGGAGTGAGAAAATGGAGAGAAATGGAAGCAAAAGCAAAGAAGATGTGAGAAAAATACATTAGAAGGAGATATAGAAGCAAAAAGGTGGTAAGATGAAGTGCAAAAATTAATCTGAAAAGCCTTTCCAAAACAAAAGAGAAGTAAAAACAGAATCTAATGTGGAACGAATGAAAAGCAAAAAGGGCAAAAAGATTGGAAAGGGCAAAGTGAAAAAAAAGGTGGTATAAAAATAGAAAGTTACAATATGGAGATGGAAAGTAAATAAACATGCAAGGAAAGTAAGGAAAATGTCAGTGAGATTGTGTTTCATTGTTTATTTTCCATGAAAAAGGTAAAGCTGTGTGAATTCAGGAATGTATGAGTTATGTACTCTGTATTTAGGACAACAGTGGCCAAGATTCTAATTCAATACATAGCAGAGCTGTTGAATCACTTGGTTTTCGGGCATCAAAGCAAGGAACAATATTTTCTTCACCGCACTTAGTGGCAGCAGCAGCATTGTTTCTCTCTCCAAAACACAGAAGTCAAGGCCACAGGCTCTCTCACTTCCTTTCAATTCAGCTCTCTAGAAGGCTAGTTTGGACCTGGCTGGGCTGAGTGTTTGTCAAGTGCCGCGCTAAAAGTGTACTCTGGTCTCTCTAAAGTCCTGGTATGAGTGAACTGGATATTTATGCTCAAGTGAAGGAGCATTATCCTTTTTTACCTAAGATGCCACATGCTCTGTGCATCCGTCTTTCCACATAATACTGTGTTCCCCACTCCCTCTCTAAAGAGGCAGCCCATTGAAACTGTTCCAAGCAGCACTCCCAGGGTTATAGCTCTGCAAAGCCCTGTGAAAGCAAGAAGTACTGCTCAAGAAGTATTAGCCCCTTCCTGCCTGTGGGATTTTAAATCTGCTCCAGGACATTCTGGAGGGAACACAGATCAGAGACTGGTTATGGGTCCAAAGAGATCTGGTAAGTCTGCTTTGGGCCCTTCTGCAAACCCTTTTGACTGCTCTGTGGAAGCTTTAATGGATTTTTAATCGTTACCTCTGTCAGCACTAAAATCACACTCCACAGATTAAAAATAAAAATCTCAACCAGCTAAATTATATAGGTCTTTTGTTCAAACATACTTTTAAGATTTGCATAATTTAGTATTGTGGTCAGTAATAAACATGGAGAAACAGAGGTCCCTTTCAGGAACACCTAATCTTAATAAGGTGGTTATTCAAATGTCTACTTTTGTTTATGGAAATACAGCATTTAAAAATAGAAAGTGGTTTGGGTTTTTGATCTTCTGTTCAAAAGGAAAAAAAATGATTCAATAGAATTAGTAACACTTGCAGCATATCAACCCACTCTGTCATAGAAATGCAATTTAGCAAAATGAATGTGGTTGGAAAGTCAGGCCAGAAAAACAACAGCTAACTTCAGATCCACCCAAGGCTTGTATGGGGGCCATACCAATTAGCATAATAGTTGTGTTTGTTAGGAAGTGAAGTCTTTGTGCTTGGGATGCTTCCCAATTAAAGAATTTTATTTGAAGTGGGATTTAATTTTAATGTTTCAATGCCAGAACATTTACTTGCTGCGTCTGTTTTCATTTCAAGTGATGCCGCGGTTACATTTTCAACTTGGTACTGCTGTCATCAAGCCTCTCCAGTGTTTTTATTTACTGTAAGGGAGTGACAGTGGAAGGGTAGCATGCCAAGAATCATGGTTTCCCAAAGTTTAACCCAAAATGGATGGCCTAAATTGTATAAGGCCCAAGTTGTGAAGAATTTAGTGGATAAAACACCCATTAACATCAATGGGAGAACTGAGAAGACTGAAGAACTGAGTTCTTTCTCAACGAACTTTACGTTTGAGCTTAGAGAGCTCCATGCCATTAAATTCTTCCAAAAATGTGCATTAGATAAAAAGCAGTCTCTAGTATATCTGAATGGAAAAAAAATATGAATAAAATAGACAATAAATTTAATCTTATTTTCTGTTTGCAGACTATCAGTGGGGCAACCATGGTTCCCTTGAACTTCCAGATTTATTAAAGGTACTAGACAAATATCTTTCTTAAGAATCTGTGGGTTGGTCATAAATACTTAAAATTTGGCTTTTCTCGCTTAGGTGTGACTGATCAGCTAAGTCATAAGCTGTTTTGTTTCATCATTCAAGGAGACTGCTACCCTGAAACCCCATATGAACTTAAAACATTATTTCCATGAAAACGTTCTTTTGACACAGAAGCCATTTTCCACTAAGATATTTGTCAGTAAAACACAAATGCTTGAATTTTCAGAAAAATAAACCAGAGCACAGAAGAAGTAAATTCATTGAAATCCATATCCACTGAGATCTAAAATGAATCCTAATAGTGTTGAAAAAAGGATTACTGCTGGTCCATAAACAAGTGAAGCAGAACAAAAGCTATCAGTAGTTCCCAAAGCCACTTGAGTTCAGGATGTGGACAGCCTGAAGTTTACAAGTGGTATTTAAAAATCAATACAACATTTTATGGATAGATAATATGAGTTCAGGGAAATGAGCAGATCAAGTTTTGCTATGTCGAGAAGATGCATGACTTAAGTCAGCACATTTTGAAGCCGCTAAAGAATTCATCTTCTTAAAAGACAATTATTAGTTGTCCAGATGTATATAAACATACACAACTGTACAAACACCCTCTCTTGCACTATTCAGCTCTGCACTAATAGTTGACTATCCTCAAGAATTACTACTGGTTTAAGATTCAGTATGTCTTTGAGTGAAACACAACAATTTAATGTTTATATTTACATGGTTCAGACGAGGCAGAATCAAGACAAACACAAACCCAAGGTTTCCACTCACGGGACTGACGCTGAGAACTGTTAACTTTAAAAGTGATGGAAGAGTGTTGACGGATTGGGGATAAGGTCCAATCAAAGGAATTCTGTCTTATATTGATTCAGTTTTAGAAATTCCCTGGCTTTCCAATGCTGTAAATCAGCCAAAAAGACATATTGGAAAGATATCATAAAAATAGGGTTTTTTAAGTGCAGAAAAAGGTCTGCATGCCATCTAAATATATATGGTTTGACAGATCACGGCCTCAATTCTCCCCTCCCCTCGTTTACATCACCGTAACTCTGCTAATCTCACAAGAGTTACTTCAAATACACATTTGTAACAGAGAGTGGAATCCAGCTCTAAATCTGTGTGTGAAATAAGCCCAGTAAAATATATAAATCTAAACAGTTATTGGGTCTAGCCCCTGAGGTACTTGATTACAGAGCAAGACATAATTGATTTACGAATGCTGAAATTAAACATGGAATGAAATCACTCTGAAGCAATGTCGGAAAGACCTTTGTTAGAGTATGTTTTCATCGAAAGAATTTGGAGAAGGAAAGGATCTGCAACAACTGATTAGTTCACAAGCAACATAAAAATAATTAAGAGCATCATTTGACACACTCAAATCAATTTCTAAGTTCCTAGAGAATCATTCAAGCGTAGTATTAACTCACTGCCTATTTCCTGAAGTGCCCACAATATAATAGACACTGCCTGAATATGAGGAGCCCCAGTCCATTCACTAGTGACCTGAAAATCCTAAATTCTTGTCTAATATTCATCCTTAACCTAATTCTACAAATATATTTATGAAGTTGAGTAATGCTTAATTAAAAATAAACCAGTATAAATTAATAACATTGTCTCTTCATTGTAGAAGGAGTTGCAATTGCAAGTTTTAATTATGTCAATCTATCACAAGTCAACGAGCTTAACTATGAAGGGCTAAACTGAACCAAGAAATAGAGCATAACCCCTCTCAAGTGAGGAAGGCCATGGATTAGTAACTACAAAAATAGACGGTTGAGGCTCTGAGATCATTTAATTCTCAACAGAAAGTAAATAAAAATTAGATTATTGCCTATCAATATCCAAGTATATATACATACATGTATATAAATGTATATATATGCACATACAGTCACATATATACATACACGTACATGCACACTTATATATGTATTAGGACTGAGTGATACATTAATAAATTCAAAGCTGCTGAGAACTTCAAACTGAGAAAATCTAAAATGTCAAAGTAAACAGTTAAATCTCTCAAAATAAGCATTTTCCTAGGACTTTCTAGTGACAGATTCAAAACTACTTGAAGACATTCCATACACAAATTCCTGGAACTCTGAAGCATATAAATGAGAAAAGTTGCAAACGAATTAAAGCTGAAAGACATAGCTGTATATTTTCCACTGCTCATACCTAGCTCTTCTATCTCAATGAATAAAATTTACTTCAAGCAATCTTTTCTTTACTTATTTAACTTTATTTGTTCCTCTTCTTCTTACTAGGAATATGTGCCATGTGTCAGCTTTGTTTCCTTTTCCTACTACACACCTACCTTTTATCTGAACGCATACATAAGAGAGGGGAAGGAGTCCCTTGTTTCAAAATCTTGCCTCCTGTTGCAGAACGTCAAGGGTATAGAGTCAGAAATCCACCAAGGGTTTTTTTTTGGGCGGGAGGCGGTGATTGTTGGTCTTGTTTTGGTTTTGTGTAAATCCTCCCTATAACTAGCAATCTTTTTGGAAAAGCTGAATATTGCCTGGGACCACATTCACTTTTTCATAGATCCTCCAGTAACGGTGCAACCTATTCTAAAAAAAAGGTTTCAGGGTCGATGACTTTCTGACAGTTCCCTGCTAGGGAACCAAAAGAGATTAAGCTAAGCCTAAATTCAAATGAAAACAAAACACTGTCCATAGATAGCTGCGAGCTTTCAATTGCTCTCTTGGGAACCCTGTTGTTACAGATTCTGGAAGAGTGAAGGCAAAAAAGTAGAACTTGCCAAAATATTACTTTCCAGTTCTGTTAATTTTCTGCATATTACTTTTGTAAAGTTATCATTATTTTTGATATAGCAATCAAGGAATCGTGCTGTGTTGTGATAGGTACAACACAGACAAGTAGCAAAATCTCCCTGTCCCAGAGGATTCAGAGCCAAGCTGTCAAATAGGATGCTGCAGGTGCACAAGACAGACAATGAGGTTGATGTTGGCTGGGAAAAGGAGAGAAATAAAAATAAAATGGGTTGACTAGAAAAGTTGACTCTCTTTTAAGCCTACTATTGCCAAGTTGTGATTTGTAGGCGCAGCAGCTGAAAGAGAAGATTTAAGAGAGAATTAAACAATACAGCACATATTCCCATCAAACTATATGATCTTTTTACTTTAGTTCATTTTGGGAACTAAACTCTTTGACAGTTTTTCATGAGTGAAAAATGAGACCTTTCCTCAGAAAAGAACAATAAGACCTAATGGAAATGACCGACTTCGAGACTGGAACAAAGGGGAACTGTCATCTTGTCGCCTTTCCCAGTACTTCAAGAGACAATGAAAAAATTGTACATTCTTAGGACAAGCTTCAGCTAAGCTAAACATATCACCTATCTGACTCGCAAGTGTCCCCATAAGTTAAGAATTGACGTGCACACACACAGCGATGTTAGAAACCTGAAACTAACACAATATAGAAATTCTACTGCCACAGCATTTCTAGATGGTAATTAGCAGCACAAACCACTCAGATATCAGAGCAGGTATAGAAAAATTAGGGAGAAAGCACATTGTTTGTGCATACCACATCTCTAGTAAGGCTTACGTTGAGCAATATTTCAGATAAAGACAGGGAAGGATAGTCTTCATCATCACTTGCAGAGGGGGCCAAAAGGATTCAGGTTAGAGGCTATGTATCAGGAATATTTTTTTCCTATTATTCACAAGGAGCAATAAGTCTATTAAAAGTTAATGCAATAGGAAATTGGAAATTTTACAGCAACTTCTGTGTAGTGAAACTCATCTTTTTTAAGTAAGTTCTGAAGGCAAGGAGGAATAAATCTTTATCAGACTTGTGATACCAGAAAACCAAGATGATCTGTGGCATGTATAGTAGTCCACAGTTACACGGATGGGCTTTTGTTCGCAGAAATGACAAGAATGTCAAAAACAAATGAACGTCGGTGGTTGCATTTCAGTTTGTTCACAGGAACATAACACAGGAATGATCCTTTTCACTCACTGAGTCTGTCTCCACATAATTTCTTGCACAAACTGATGCAGCACTATCTCAAAACCTGTGAAGCTTTCACTCCCCTGCTATTCTCGTAGCTTCATGAGTGCAGAAGAGAATGTAAACACAGAGCTTTCCTCTCCCTAAACTCTACTACAGAAAGGCAGATTCCCTTTTGAAATCCATAAAAAAATGGCACTCTGGGGCCCCAAGACCGGAGGTGGGCGTACAGTCACACCAGTAAACCTACTTGAGGTTGTCAGACTACTAAAGCCTTACATTCTTGTGGTGAATCATTTTCAGATACAGCCAGGATGAAATAGTCTCGTGAGACAGGATTTAATATCGATGGTTCACAAAAAATACCTAAATGAAGCCAAACTCCTGTACAGAAAAGGCCCCAACTGATGTTTCGCCAAACCAGGAAATGCCTGTAAAGAAACACACATGCACCGAAAACAGCCGTCCCCAAGGCCCTCTGAAAGAGCCATGGTGGAAGCAGGATAGCAGAGCCAGCTGCAGCACACCCCAGAGCTGACCTGCGCCTACGATATCCCTGCAGAAAGGAAGCTGGTAAGGCAAGGGTTAAAAAAATCCCCAACAGCTAGAAAGCAACCAAGCCAAAAGAGAAGCAATATTCATCTTGTGACCCTGTTACTCTCTGGTCAGATATACAGCAATGACTGGATTTTGAAAGAAAATCCACAGCTGGTAGTCTGGGGTACCTCTGTCACAACCTAATTAACTGAAGGTCTGAACCTAACACGGGGTTGAGTATCTCTGTTCGTACTGAAGAAATTACAGAAGCTCACGGGATACTCCACAGGAGAATCTTATCACCCATGAGAGGCACTCAACATCACGTGAGCTAGCACCCTGCAAACGCCAGTCCCGCGCGCGGCCCCACAGCCTGCACACGGGGACGTGGGGCACAGGGAGCCGAGGTGAACTCCCCACAGCCATTCAGCGGGCCAGTGCTGGGGCTCCTGCTAGTGCTCCCTAGGACTGACCAAGCTGTTTTATTTCACGGCCCCAGCATCATCCTAGTTCTTACAGAATCTTCAGCCTGCCTTCCTATTTGTGACAGTGGCACCTGCTGGCAACGACACTGTCAAAAGCAGATTTCTTACTGTTGAGCTAAGCAAATAAGTTTAATTATGACCCAAGGTGTGCAGTATTTCATTTTTCTCTCTCTCTCACCCTCTCACCCTCTCTTTGGGTCTAATATAACACATTATACAGAACACAAGGAGGCTTGTTAGATTACTGTTGGAAGATGCAAGAATTGGTTAATTTTGCACCGTTTCTCCCTGTCATTATAATCTTTGCCACAAGAATGGCTACATTCTGCAAAATGTTCTCTTCTCAGTGCAGTCATTGTCATGTGAATGAGCTATCACAGAATCCTAATGCCTGAGACATTTTATTCTTATATTCGTGACATTTGTATTTCAGTGACAAAAGCCTCAGTAAGAAAAGGGAATGGAAGAAATTTAATCCAGTCTCTTGATCATTTTAAAATTCTAATTTTATGGTCTTTTCTTTCCTAGATACTACAGCACACTTTCCTTCATATGTAAGAAGTCTGTATTTAGAGTAAGAATGAATTGATGAAATCAAACCTCTGGGATGTTTGTATTTTAATGGTTTCTGCATTAAAGACACCGTATCAGTGCAAATTGCCAATAGTTAGGAAAGGCAAAAACCAAGGAATATTTGTTAGTCATTTTTGCTACTTACAGCGTATGTGTTCTGTTAAAACTCTGATGAGCTGGAGCTTGTATTACACCAGTAAATAATAAAAGATCAATTATTTTCAGACATTGATATCGGCCAATGAGAGAGTTGAAACTAAAATCAGAGGTAAACAGAGCAGGAAAGAGCACCATGAATCATTCTAAATGTGCAGCCATAGGATATTTAGGATTTTCTTCTGCTTTGCAGACTTCAGTGGCAAAAATTACCATTGCTTTTAATGGGACCAGGATTAGGACTTCAGCCCAAAATCTCCTACCCAGTTTAAGACTTTTTGTCAAGGCAAATATCTCTGAAGTGGCTTGCATGAGTAACAGTTTAGACAATATAGCTCTATTTTCTTTCTCCATCTCAAATATTTTTTGAGCTTACCTTGCTGTTTCTGCTGATCCTGGAAAATATAACATTTAGCAGGCAATTTGGTAGGGGTTCCCTAGTACGCACATCAAGGGGTAAATTATTATGGCAGAGCAAACAAAACATTCAGATCGACAGGATGAGGGAAGGATTCTGATTTTTTTTTCCAGTCACTGGTACAAAATAATTGTTCTTTAATGATCTTTCTTACAGCGTGACCATAAAAAGGTGTCTGGTATTCGGATGGCTGACTGTCAAAGACCTGCTGCAGCATCACAACTGGAGATTTTAATTGCATTCAGACATCACACTAGAAAGTCATGAGTGCATTTTCTCCCTTCCTCTCCCTCTTACACACACGTATTCTTTTAGAGTGCAAGCTTATATATCTATCTATATTTTCACAGCATCGAAATTGTATATTTTTATCTGTCTGCATGTCATGTAATAATATCCCACTCATTCTCTTTCTTTTTAAATAAATGTTTGCAGATTCCACTTTCGATACCAGAACTGCAAGGCCTCATTATTTCTTATTTCTAGAGGTTATAGAGTTTTAATGTTAAAATGTAATCTTTGAGATAGTTTCATTTGCCTAGCCTAACCTCTATGATCAAATGAGTACCTTTTTTACTTTTCAAAATACTAGGATCTCAGGACCCATGCATTCTCTTAATCATTGCTCTATTTCTTTTATCCATGTTCCTTTTTTCCCTACACTCATAACAAGACTGCAGCTCAGACCCGCAAGATCTGAACTCTAGTCCATATTTTTAATGTCATGGTTCTATAGATAATATATTTTTTTGATTTTAGTTCACAGGTAACCTACTTAAAGATATCTAGATATGTATTTTAAATTCTTAGATAAAATGTTCAAGTAGTTGATTTTAACTAGCAATAACAAAGAATTCAGCAAAGAAAATCCATAGGGAACAACCTAACAAGTACATGGTTATACTTTTCCACCTGTTTTAGAAGGCTTTATTTTACTGGGAATCTCCCTGTTTTAGTGCACTGCCTTTTGGCTTCAGTTTCCCTTTGATATTTGTCTTTATAATGAAAAAAAATAAAATGGACTCCTATGTTAACTAGAGAAAAGCCACTGGGTTTGTTACTCTGAATATTAAACTTCATTGAAAATGGATGTTGTGAAGAATAGCTGAGTATTTTTCCTCCCATGAATACAACCAGCCTGTGCTGGCAACCTTCCGATTCCTCATTACTAAAATGAAGTTCATAAGGAAAAAATAAATTAGCAAGGTCTGGTGTTTCCCTTATGGCCTTATACAGCAACAGCTTTCGAAACAGTTGTAAGATTTGATCATTCAGATCCTCTGTATTTAAATGCTTTCCTACAGCATGTCCAGCTCTAGCATCTGTGGTGGAGTAGTGTGCTGTGGAGGTCCATAGATCCCAAATGTCCTTTGATATGCTACTGCGATAAGAGGTAACACAGGAAATGCATTTTGTGTTCTTTATATGGCACCTTGTAAAGCAATAGAAATGCTTTCATTTTGAATGGAACACTTTCTGTACGAGGTTTGGGAAGAATGACATAAAATGTTTCCCCTGCCTCCCCCTTCCCCTGTTCAGCAAGCCTCATGTAAGAAATTTATCACAAAATCTGAGCACCATGCAAATTTACTTCCAGTTATGGCTTAGTTTGGGGTACAGGAGAGAAATGAGGTGGTAAACTGACTCCTCAAAGAGAAGTTTGAAATCATGTGCCAGTCTCTGCTTTTTGTTCTCTTTCAGCTTGGCAGTAATCACTGGATGCTACTCCAGATAGTGTAAACAGACATTATGGGAGTACAGGCCAGATGAAGATCATGTACTTGGGATGGTGCAATATTTGCTGAAAATTAACATGATACGGACATTGGAGTTTTTCAGGGATGAATTTGGGAGAGAAAAAAAAGTGCAGGGAGTACATTTTAGGACAACATATAAACCCTTTACTCCTTTTTTATGTCTCATTCAATCATTTTTTTTGTTCAGCCTTATTATTAACTTAGCCTTACTTAACTTGCGAAAGATATTTAGAATTACACAGTAGCTCCTATTAAAGTATATTATAATTTTCCAAGTGTATTGGTAATTTTTTTCCTAGACAAAGTAAGTATAATGTGAATATTCCACATAATGTACCTGAGATAAGAAAATATCTTTCTAAAAATTGATGTAGAAGATATAAAGAAATTTTAACATCTCTTTCATTACAAGAGTGTCCACCTCCATTCCTTTCACAGCTCTCTTTTTTTCTCTCTATTGTCATATATTGTTTTTGGTTACCAGTATGAGTGCTTACCTTTTCTAAACTGAAGAGTTAGCACGGTACTACAAAGTAAACAAAATTGCAAGTCAGCCTCCTACAAATGATACAGCTATTTTAAATCATAATTAAAAAAAAATATGCTTGGATTATTTTACTTATTGGTTTTTGTTTGCACTCAATCTATGTTTTCAAGTTTTCTTCTACATTCATTAACACTAGAAACTCAATTTTATTTTGAAATGAAAGCTAAGATTATCAGATGATAATTGACTCCAAGGACAAGAGTTTAAGTAAAATACCAGTATCATGAGACTTCTGATAAAATCATCGAAGCTGGCAACAACTGAAGAGTCAGGCAGACAGTATCACTTTTTTAATCTCCTTATTACATATATTAAGAAGAAATCAGCACCATAAGTAATAACAAATATTTCTCCATGATCTTCCTATGTATTGAGTTAAACTAACAATAAAACCTCCATCTGGTCACTACCTCCATCTGTGCCTCCCAACCTATTAACACCTCAACAATATGCAACACGGCAGATGTCCTCGATTTATAGGCACAGTACACAGAACACAGGCTCCAGCTATGTACACATCAGTGAAACAGGGATTATAATAATACTCATACCAAAAGACTTAGAGACTAGATTAATTCTTTTTTTTTTTCAAAAACACAGGAAGATCTTTGCATAAAAGCCAGTAAAATTAGAACTTAGTGGAGTATCCACATATATTAAAGTAATGTGGAAAAAAAGTTGACTTTGCATATTTTTCAGTTAAATACTGGTGCCACAATGTTTTGATATTGTTCAGATTTCTAGTCCAACTACTCCCAAATATTAATTCCTCTGTTGATTTCAGAAGAACCTTCAAATATCCAAAAAGATAATTGCATACATCTTCTTGCTAAGGTTTAGAAAGCATATTTTCTGCAAGGATGTAAGCAACTAGCAGGCAATGCTTTACTTCCTCAACTTGTATGGACCTTAACTGGGAACTCAGAGTACTTCTCACTTTACTATACCTGAAATAAAGGAGACCAAAAGAAGAGAGGGGGAAAAAAAAGATTACCAAAGAGGAATTAAGGAGATGATTTAGAGGAAAAAAAAAATAAGATAAGATATGAAAGCTGAAGTAAACAAAAGTAGACAAGGGAAAAAAAAAAAAAAA
>WHYT01017733.1:290737-332985 GCA_009806455.1 Tetrax tetrax | reverse complement strand
AAGTGAAAAAAAATAAAAATACTGCTAAGGTAGAGGCCTGGAAATTACCTGAAGAAAAAAAAACGGAATAAAAATGTCTGCAAAACAAATAAAGCAGGGAAGAGAGCAACAGAGGACAGTTGGGACAAAACCATGAAGATTAGATTCATAATGGTGATAAATAATTTTTTTTCTACTTTTAATTTCCCTCAGAGAAGTTATTGCAAAACAACCTGTTGCACAATGATGTAGTCATAAGTATCAAGGCTAAATCTCTTTTGGAAGAGAACTAAAATATAAGTCAATTCCTTTGTTCTGGGTCAGATGGTAAGAGTAAGTATATGCTATGCTGCCCACATAAGAACTGTATAAGCTCTTTATCATACTACTGCTATCATAAGAGTTCATCATTTTTATTCAAAGTAGCACATACTAACCAGTACATGGTGGAGCATTGGTTTAACTCATGACTGCAATTCTTGAGTTCCTGATGGGACATGTACTATTCTTATTACTTTCATTTACTTGCTTTTCTTTCACACTAGCAAAAACCAGGCCTCCCTGACTAATTTGGAAAGCTTTCATGTTCACAGTCCTAGCAGGAGAGCTTGCGCAGCACTGTCCCAGAAAGGCAGGTAAGCAAAACACAAACCAGCTCAGTGGTAGTGAGACACTGGGGGAGCAAATCTTGCCAAGGTAAAAGCAAAGCTAGAACGGCCATGGGCTTTCTCACAAGGCCCTGAGAGAGTTATACTTTCGTTTTATCAGAGAATAAGCATATGTTTCTCTTCCTTCTTCCTGCTTTAATATTTGTGTGCATTGCCTGCTTTACTCTCCAACACCTCTGTTTTGCCAGTAAAGCCGGACTCTGAGAACTCCTCATATAAATGAGTTCATGCTTGAGCAACTTGATTAACTTCTCTGATGAAATGACGGGCTTGGTAGATGAAGGGAGAGCAGTGTATATTGTCTACCTGGACTTCAAAAAGGCTTTTGACACTGTTTCCCATAAGATTCTCATAAACAAGCTGATGTGTGGGCTGGATGAGCAGGGGGATTGAAAACTGTCTGTACAGTTAAGCTCAGTGCTTAGTGGCACAAAGTCCATTTGGAGGCCAGTAAATAGCAGTATAACCTGGGGTCGGTACTGGGTCTGATCCTGTTTAACATCTTCATTAACGATCTGGATGATGAGGCAGAGTATACCTTCAGCAAGTTTGCTGATGACACAAAACTGGGAAGAGTAGCTAACAGGTCAGAGTGTGACACTGCCATCCGGACAGCTGGAGAAATGGGCCAATAGGAACCTCATTGAATTCAAGTTCAAAGTCCTGCAACTGGGGAGGAACAACCCCACACAGTAGTACACACTGAGGGTCATCCAGCTGGAAAGCAGCTTGGTCAAAAAGGCCGTCAGAGTCCTGCTAGAGCCAGCAATGTACCCTTGTAGCAAAGAAGGTGAATGCCACCCTGGACTGCATTAGACAAAGCATTGTCAGAAGGAGGTCAATGGAGGTGAACTTCCCCTCTCTAGCCTCTATCCAGCCATGGTGAGGTCACACCTGGAGTCCTGGGTTCTGTTCTGGGCTTCCCAGTACAAGAGACACGTGAATATACTGGTCCTTCCAGCAAAGGACCATTATGGGACTGGAGTATTTCTCAAGTGATGAAAGGCTGAGAGACCTGGGATTGTTCAGCCTGGAGAAGAGAAAGCTCAGGGAGCATCTCATCAATGTCTATAAATACCTGAAGGGAGGGTGCAAAGAGAACGAAGTCAGTCTCTTTTCCGTGGTGCACAGTGACAGGACCAGAGGCAATGGCCACAAACTGAAAGACAAGAGTTAGACTCTAAACATCAGGAAACAATTTTCATTGGGAAGGTGATTGAGCACTAGCACAAGTTGTCCAGGGATGTTGTGGAGTCTCCATCCTTGGAGATATTCAAAAGATGTCTGGACATGGTCCTGGGCTGTAAGTGACCCTGCCTGAGCAGGGGAGTTGGATCAGTTGACCTCCAGAGGTCCCTTTATACTTTGACCATTTTTTGACTGTGTGATTCTGGGAATTTTTTTTTATTATTTTTCCCTTTTTCCCCTAACTTGCTTTCTTAGTAGTGAGAAATATCCTCTTTACCTTACCTGTAAAGACCTTTACTGCAGCCTCCAAATTACTATGTAAGTTTACAAGTTTACACTTACAGGTAAAAAGCACTCCCAAAAAACCCAAATGTTCACTAAAGTTAGCTATTGGAAACAAATTATTTAATTCTGTGTAATATTTTTTCTTTTATTCTAATTACAAAGTATTTGGGACCTCCAAGCTGTGCAGAAAGCTACTTCAGAAGCCAGCCATCAGGTCATCTTGCAATTGGCTTTCACATCTTCCTTCTCTTTGCCTATCTGATGCTTTAGATAAGGTCTCCATGTAGGCTGAATCAGTCCCAAAAGGCTTCAGGGACCCTTTGCGCTTGTCCTGTTTTGTCTGTATGAATCAGACTGCAGGACTGTAAACATTCCAGGTGTGGGCCCTGTGTTTTACAGTACTTAGGAAAATAAGTCCTCAAACTAGATTAATTAAAATAATAGGCAACATTATAGATAGTCATATTTATGCATGTTTGTCTAAATTAATACCATTCAAACAGCATAATACAGTAAAATTACTATTTTCTAAAGAAGTCATTAAGCTAGTGATGGTCTATGCTAACAGTATATAGATTTTATAGGACCCTTGGGCCCTCTGTTTCATGGTGCTAAAACCATATTTTAAACACAAGTTCCCTCTCTTACATATGTTTTAATTTAAACATATGGAAGGTATGGGATATGACCTTGTGTTCATTCCAACAGTTGGATGTTCCCAAACCAAAAGGCCAGCCTATTACCAAATTGCCTAATAAAAATATTTTTAGGGAATCTAAGTCAACCATGAAGACAAGATGCAAAAATCTTGCCTGTTAGACTACAAAGACTAAAAGCAATGCCTGAAAAGCCATAATAACAATTAAAAAAAAAGTAAAAAATAGTGATTAAAGTGGTAAATTGTGAAGATTCTGCTCCCTTTGTTGCAAAACATAGAACCTACTTTATACCAATTGCTGCTGGCTTCTGTCTTAATTGGACAATTGCCATTGTGCTCATACTCAGAAATTCTGTATTTCAGTGTTTCAAAGATTGACTGCTGCTGGCTTGCACCCTCCCCCATTCATTCATAGGGAGCTTTGAAAGGTGGTCTGCTTTGACATGTACATCATTAGACAGAAGAGAGGAAGCAAGGTATCAATATCAGAAATGAGCAATAGCAGGAAAAGAGTGTGGCAGGAAAAGAAAACAATTAGAAACAGTTTGGTGTCCTGAAGTAAATAATAATAATAACTGCCAAGTTGGGCTGACAGAATCCCATCTAGAGAAATGGAGAGGCAAAAATGATACACTCACTCACTGGCCAGCTTTATTAAAGAAATAACACCGGAAAGTCTGCTTATATGGACTTTGATGAGAGTGCCTAATGCAAGAATTCTTGGTCTGAGATTTAATGATCTTGCCTATCTTTTGGCTAATACTGTAGAAATAAAGTGCAGTCTGGGGATAGACAATATTATTTTTAAAAAATCTATCTCTAGTTTTATCCAGTTTCTCAGAAAAGTCTTCCTCAGAACAGAACATTGCACTCTCAGATTTAAACGGAATGGTGACTTTTGGAAAGTAAATAAAAAACAGCATCATAGTCATATTTAGCATAGAAATCCAAGATCCATCCTCAGCTACAGAGCAATCATGAGTGCTTTGAGCAGAAGTTATCTACTGACTACTTCATCTAGGACCCTACTAGCTTTGTATACTAGTCATGAGATTACCACAAATATCCAGGATTGGGCTGATACTGCTTCTAGAGACATCAATAATACAACGCCCATTAATTTTAAAGACAGACAGGCTAAGTCAATGCTAAGAGCTTTTGAAAATCCTCTCCTAAAGGTTTTATACAACATTCTCCTGCCACTTGAATTATACCAGACATCAGTAGAATCTAAGGTTGCATTCAATAATTTGTTTGATGTAGTGCTTACTCTGTTTATTTAAAAATAAAAGCAAGATTCCCAAATGAAATAAAAAGTTTAGCTGGTTTTTAAGCTTTTATTGAATTCTTCTTAGGATGTCAGATCCTGTTGTTTGAAGTTCTGCAGGATCAATGCACAGTATTTTGCTAACCCTTTTTGGATCCAGTTTGCTTGGGTTCTCACTCACAAAATTTCACTTTCAGGTTCAACCTCACTTAAAAGTTCAGAGAGAATTTCAGCCAAGTCCACTAACTGCGATCTGGTTTATGTTAAAGTCAGCCCATAAACTCCTCAAAACCAGGCTAAGATTCTTTTGAAACTAGGCCTAAGGTCTGCGTAAAAGCAAACTCAAGAAAATGTTTTGATGAACCTAGGTTCAATATTTCAAAGTCTATAATGAAACTTGAAACAAACCAAATTCCAATTTGTTTGGGGCTTCATACTGAAAGCGTTGTATCGCTCCATCAAACTGATGACATTTTACCACAACTTTAACAGTGAAAGATTTTTCTTCCCATGATTTCCCCAAAACCTCTTGGCTGCTGGAAGCAGTAATATATTACTATGGATACAGACTACAGAGTGGGGTATGTGGAAGAGAGTGGAGGTTACAGCATATAAAAAGACTTCTTTGGGGTTGGCATTTGGAGCAGGGAATCAGATAGCACAAGAGCTTTTTTTATTCAAATACCTCCAGGTCATAAAAAGGTTAATTTCAAAAAGATGAGCTAAAATAGATTGCACTTGTGTTTTCATGTCTTTGGTAAAGTAATCTTTTTCTGGAAAGCAAAGTGAAAACCTTCACATATTTACTTGATTTAGTCTGGAGAAAGTGTAATTTAAAAATTAATAATTTGACTGCAAATGCTTTCTCTTTTCAGCTGGGCAGGGAGGAAATCGAAGACTATCTTGTCAGCTACAGAAATAGTCAGACTTGCATGCCTCTGCTTTTGACATGGCTGAGTGCAAACATGCTCGTGTACTTTGCTGTTGTGAAAACAGAGTCAGTCATGACTTCAATATCACCATGTGCAATGGTGAAAAAGAAGCCAAGAAGTGGCATAAGCAGGGACTGTGAGGATGAAGAACCGCCCACTCGAAGAGCAGGTTCAGGAACATCTGAGGGACTTGAAAGTGCACAAGTCCATGGGATCTGATGAGATCCATCCACGGGTCCTGAGGGAACTGGCGGATGAAGTTGCCAAGACACTGGCCATCGTATTCGAGAAGTCGTGGCGGTCTGGTGAGGTCCCCGATGACTGGAAAAGAGGTAACATAACCCCCATTTTTAAAAAGGGGAACAAGGAGGACCCGGACAGCTACAGGCCAGTCAGCCTCACCTCTGTACCTGGCAAGGTCATGGAGCAGATTCTCCTGGAAACCATGCTAAGGCACATGGAAAGCAAGGAGGTGGTTGGTGACAGCCAACATGGCTTCACCAAGGGCAGATCGTGCCTGACCAATTTGGTGGCCTTCTATGACGAGGTGACAGCATTGGTGGACAAGGGACGAGCAAATTACATCATCTACCTGGACTTGTGCAAAGCTTTCGACACTGTCCCGCACGACATCCTTCTCTCTAAACTAGAGAGGCACGGGTTTGATGGATGGACCACTCGGTGGATAAGGAGTTGGCTGGATGGCCGCACTCAGAGAGTGGTGGTGGACGGCTCTATGTCCAAGTGGAGACTGGTCACGAGTGGTGTCCCTCAGGGGTCCATGTTGGGCCCGGCCGTGTTCAACATCCTTGTCGGCAACATGGACAGTGGGATAGAGTGCACCCTCAGCAAGTTCGCCGATGACACCAACCTGTGTGGGGCCGTCGACACACTGGAAGGGAAGGATGCTATCCAGAGGGACCTGGACAGGCTGGAGAGGTGGTCCCGTGCAAACCTCATGAAGTTCAACCAGGCCAAGTGCTAGGTCCTGCACCTGGGTTGTGGCAGTACCAGGCACAAGTACAGGCTGAGCGGAGAATGGATCGAGTGCAGCCCAGAGGAGAAGGACTTGAGAGTGATGGTGGACGAGAAGCTCAACATGAGCCGGCAATGTGCCCTTGCAGCCCAGAAGGCCAACCGCATCCTGGGCTGCGTCAAGAGGAGCGTGGCCAGCAGGTCGAGGGAGGTGATTCTACCCCTCTACTCTGCCCTAGTGAGACCCCACATGGAGTACTGTGTCCATTTCTGGAGCCCCCAACATAAGAAGGACATGGATCAGTTGGAGAGGGTCCAGAAGAGGGCCACGAAGATGATCAGAGGGCTGGAGCACCTTTCCTACGAGGACAGGCTGAGAGAGTTGGGGCTGTTCAGCCTGAAGAAGAGGAGACCTGATAGCGGTCTTCCAATACCTCAAGGGGCCTACAAGAAAGATGGGGAGAGGCTATTCAGTAGGGCCTGTTGTGATAGGTCAAGGGGTAGTAGTTTTAAAATAGAGGGAGGTAGATTTAGATTGGCTACTAGGAAAAAAATTTTTACAATGTGAGTTGTAGAACACTGGAACAGGTTGCCCAGAGAGGTGGTGGATGCCCCATCCCTGGAAACATTCAAGGCCAGGTTGGATGAGGCTCTGAGCAACCTGATGTAGTCAGGGATGTCCCTGCTCCTTGCAGGGGGGTTGGACTAGATGACCTTTGAAGGTCCCTTCCAATTCTAACCATTCTATGATTCTATGTAAGTGCAATCTGGAAAGTACAAAGTACAAAGACTAGCAGTGATGGACTTTCCAGGGAAGGAGCTAGGCCTTATTTTAAAGGATCTAACTCTTCAAAAGACAGGGACAATTAATAGGAGAGCCAGAAGGGTTTTTCTCTGAACTAATGGTGACCAACAAGATCATTCAAACTAATATAATGAGGCCTATTAAAATAGCCTTATGGAATAATCCCTAGTAAAATCCACAGGAGGGAAAATGGTAACATTGCACAGAAATTACCCAGCAAGTCCTTTATACTCAGAAATATAAAAAAGAAGGGAAAATAACATTACTTTGATAAGTTTTACTCATCAAAATTCTGTACATCTGCAGATGTTCCATATTTATAATTATGGTACAGCTGCTCTTCTAGGGATGCTGAAATATCCTTCCCAAAGAGAGCAATCACAAAACCAATTAAGATCTGGGAAAGGCCTAATTGTGCTCCCACGCCAGCCTGTGACAGGGCTTGCCCTCAGCTTCATAACAGCGGAATCTGTCCCAGAATAATTTGCAGCAAATGGAGCAATCAAAAACAGAGAGGCTAACAAGTTTAGTTTAGAATTAACTTTCACTTCGGCGAAGATTAGTATGTCAAGCTGAACACTAAGTAGAGGTCAGTGCTAAAAGACCACCACACTAATAATGGGAACATGTTGGCACAGACATTGATGTGTTGCAGCAAATGTTGCTGGAGGAAAGCAGAGAGCAGTTTGTCCCCAGCTGTTGGCCTGGGGAGGTTCTCAAGCCCTGCAGCTGCACTGCCGGAACTTCTCCTCACAGGCTTCCCTCACAGTCACAGCCTCCTTGCAGGCTGCCTTCCTCCATGCAAAAGCATCCCAGATTTCACCAGCACCAAAGTCACGCTGTCATCTTCATGAGAAGCAAGCTTCCTGGTCTTCATTTGAAAAAAAAAGATGCAACTTCCATGTGTCTTTAGGAAACAGAGGACAATAGTGTCATAAAAGGAAGACAGTGGCTTTTCTGGAGCTCTAACTCTCAGCAGTTTATTTAGGCAAGAAGAATCATACAATTTTTCAGTCCTTGGCACAATAATTTTTAAAGAATTTTAGTCCAATCTGTTCTGTTAGAACAATAGAATCATTTAGGTTGGAAAAGACCTTTAAGATCATCGAGTCCAACCGTTAACATAGCACTGCCAAGTCCACCACTAAACCATGTCACTAAGCACCACACTTACACATTGTTTAAATACCTCCAGGGATGGTTACTCAACCAATTCCCATTCCAGTGCTTGACAACCCTTACGGTGAAGAAATTTTTCCTAATATCCAATCTAAACCTCCCCAGTGCAACTTGAGGCCATTTCCTCTTGTCTGATCACTTGTTCCTTTGGAGAAGACACCAACATCCACCTCACTGCAACCTCCTTGTAGAGAGCAATAAAGTCTCTCCTCAGCTTCCTTTTCTCCAGGCTGAACAACCCCAGTTCCCTCAGCTGCTCCTCACAGGACTTGTTCTCTAGACCCATCATCAGCTTTATTGCTTTTCCTTGGATACACTCCAGCACCTCAATGTCTTTCCTGCAGTGAGAGGCCCCAGACTGAACAAAGTATTCAAGGTACAGCCTCACCAGTGCCAATTACTTCCCTACTCCTGCTGACCACGCTATTCCTGATACAAGGCAGAATGCTGTTGGCCCATCTGTTACTAAGGAGCACTTACTGAGTGCAGGATACAAGACAGCAGGACCCAAAAGAGTAGCACCCTCAAAATGAGGAAGATGATTTCCTAACCCTGAAGACAGACAGCTCAGTTGCAAGGCAAACCGCATTCTGGGCTGCATCAAGAGGAGCGTGGCCAGCAGGTCAAGGGAGGTGATTCTCCCCCTCTACTCTGCCCTGGTGAGACCCCACATGGAGTACTGCATCCAGTTCTGGAGTCCCCAACATAAGAAGGACATGGACCAGTCGGAGAGGGTCCAGAGGAGGGCCACAAAGATGATCAGAGGGCTGGAGCACCTCTCCTATGAGGACAGGCTGAGAGAGTTGGGGCTGTTCAGCCTGGAGAAGAGGAGGCACCGGGGAGACCTGATAGGGGTCTTCCAATACCTCAAGGGGGCCTACAGGAAAGATGGGGAGAGGCTGTTCAGTAGGGCCTGTTGTGATAGGACAAGGGGTAATGGGTTTAAATTAGAAGGAGGTAGGTTTAGATTGGATATTAGAAAAAAATTTTTTACAATGAGAGTTGTAGAGCACTGGAACAGGTTGCCCAGAGAGGTGGTGGATGCCCCATCCCTGGAAACATTCAAGGCCAGGTTGGATGAGGCTCTGAGCAACCTGATGTAGTCAGGGATGTCCCTGCTTCTTGCAGGGGGATTGGACTAGATGACCTTTGAAGGTCCCTTCCAACTCTAATCATTCTATCATTCTATGATTCTATGATTCTATGATTCTAAAATACTTCTACTTTTGCTTTGAAGAGACACTGCCATGTCACAGCCCTTAAAGCTGCATTTGTAAGGGACACAATATACTTTCTCATGGTAATTCTTCATTTTCTGTTACTTAAAGCAGTGATCTTCCAATTGGCGGCAGCACATAGGCACATTGCTGCTTTCGCGGGATTCAGCCAGCTGTAACACACAGTCCATGCACTAACCGGCAGTTCCCCAGCTAAAGTTGCATGCAAGGGAAAAGCTTGGATGGGCGACGCTCCAGAGTTTAAAAAATTTGGAAGGCACAGCATTATTCATGACTGTCATAGCTTACCCCCGCTCAGGGAAAAATCAGAATCCTGTGCCTCAGATCTCCTCAGCTCAGAGGACAGAAATTTATTCTGCAGTTTTCTAGAACGCTTTCCAAATTTGAGAGTTCCTCATGTTTCTCTGTATCTCCTGAACGGTTCCTCAGTCATATCCCTTTGGCATTTGAAACTTTCACACAGGGAGAACGAAAGAGGTGAGGGGAGAAATATTTAAGTCAAGTGGAGCAATGAAACTTGAAATATATACAAACCTGCAAATTACCCACACAGAGGTGTGATATCAGAAATGCCTAATGTTTCCCCTGACACACAAACTGCCTGCTCTAAGTTGGCTGTGTCGTTGTAAGGTATTTATCACTGTGAAACCCTGTAGAACATTTTCACCTTCATAAATATACACACTTATTCTGATGTGCCTTAAAACTGCTAAAGGGAAAAAAGAGAAATGCTTTTACTATCACATCGGTTCAATTTCATCTCAAAAAATCAGCAAGATTTCAACTCATCCCTTTATCCTGGGATAACTTATTGGTGTTATTTCCATCTCTGGGGGAAAAAAAAAAAGACTAGTTGCAACACAGAGGGGTGTGAGAAGCATAAAAAAGCAGGGTCACTGTAGGGTAGTCTTTGGAATTGACAACAGCAGCATATTCATTTCAAGAAATCTCTTTCCTCCGTAATTCCCTAGAATATGGAGCAGATGTTTGGAGGTTCTTTTGTGGGACCCTTAGCCTTAAATAAATTACACAGTTTACACAGCTCTCTAAGGCTTGGGGATCCTCCAAAGCTGCAGGTTTCTCCTGACTGCTATAGACAGGTTTTAATGAAATCTGCTGAAAGATATGGAGGCTGACAACCACCAAGAGGCAAAAGGATAGAAAGCAGAACGTGTGTCTGCAAACAAACAGTCACGCCTCCAGAAACACAGGCATATAACACAAGAGCAGCTGTATTGATTATCCGATAGCATTTGACACCGTTAACAGATAAGCTCTTAGGCCAAAGTTGTTGGTTATCACGTATGTATCACTACACACTACTTTAGCTTTAATAGTCACTCTGACAGAGAGAGGGAGTGAGGCAGACAGACAGATGATTTTCGAAGAGAGAGGGAAAGATCTAACCTCTAACACAATCAAGAACTTTGTTCAAACCTTTCTTGACCAAAAAAAAAAAAAAACCAAACCCAACCAAAAAGCAAAACAACCAAAAACCGTGAAACTTGACAAGACATCCTTCATCGAAAATAACTGAGTCCAAAAATAATATACTTTTGAATGAGCAGTGGAGGTTACCACAATATATATTAAGGGAAATAAGAAAGCAATTAAGACACCTTTGTTAAGGAATTTTTAACCTGTCAGCAATATATGCCTTTTGTTCTTCAATCTTTTAGGTTAATAAAATCAAGGCCAGTTCCCTTAGAGATGCTGAAGCTATTAGGTATCAGTAAAACTTAATGTACCACAGGGACCATGTAAGAAAAAAATGCACTTAATTGAGTGTTCAGAGCCAGAGCCACCCATTGTAAGTGTATTCTGGCAATTGAGATGTTATTATTGCCAAGGCTTTGCCATATGATTATATAAATGCATTTTTCTGACTGAGAGCTCTGAATACATGGGTGAAAAGATGGCTGCATTCCTTAAAAAGAAGAGCTAGAGCTCTTCTTCTGCATTTTGTCATTAACATCCACAATAAGCAATAGTGTCATTAATGAGATTACATTTCTAACTAATTCGTAAGCAAATCTGGTAAAAATTACTTTCCAAAATGAGAGACAGAATTTGCATTTCTAATAATGTCTCTGTCTAACTAGTAACCTTATTATCAGTCTCTCAGTACTGTGTTCAGTACTCCTTTCTATCTTACTTCATTTCTCCTCTCTAGATGAATGATGTATGAGCTTTTCCAAATGCTTTCAGCATATGAGGGCTCTATTTAGCTACACACTGGAAGTGTTAGGAGTGAATGAAGACTATGAAACCCAAACAGCATCACAGCACTAACGGTAATTCAAACTCTGATTACTGATCCAAATTAGACTGGACAAACTGAGAAAGGCAGAGGTTTTATATGGATTCTTTCAAATAACAGTGAGCTATAACAAAATCCACATTTTTTTTCTGACGCATCCAGTACTCTACAGTCAGATTCTTGAGTTTCAGTAGAGAGAGTAAAACCTTATACAAGGCTAAACTCCTCAGATTTACTTCCAGGTTATTGATCTTCACTAGAAAACTTCTAACACTAAGTAGGGGTAGGTGAACTGGAGGAAATATTTCCCTCAGGGGACATTTGTCCAAGGCCACAGTGCTCACTTAGGGGTTTTTATCAAGCATATACACCTATTCCCTTAGGAACTGAATGTACAGTCTCAAATCTCTTCAGGCTGGAAGTCTCACCTTGCTAGAGCACAGATATTGGATAATTAGCAGAGTCTGCCCCCACAAGCTGAATTTAGACAAGAAAATATTCCCAAGCTTCCCAACATATTTTTACTTCAGTGGGGAGAAAGCACTTTTTGAGACCTTAGAGGCACTTTCAAAGAAAAGAAAAACAAATAACCAGGTGTGAACTGGTTACTGTAATATTAGTCTTTTTCAAAGTCATGGAAATGCTGATAGAAAATGAAACCATTGAAGAATTAAAGTCAATTACACAATCACACACAATCACACAATCAAAGTCAACATGGTTTTGTGGAAAACAGCTCTTGTCAATAAATGTTATTTTTTAATGTAATTTACAGTGTGCCTCCTTTTATAAGGAAAAAATCACTTTTCACCCCAGCTTACCTTAGCATTCATCATGCCACGTCAACTGCCATTAACACTACACACTGACAACAGTATTTATAAGAGTCCATGGGGTAACTCCATCCTTTCCAGTCATCCTGTCCCTTGTAGTTGCATCCACACTTGTACAAAGTCCTTTCACCCAAAGTCCTCATCAGCTCTTCCCCATGCTACTCCTAGAAAGGTGGCTGTCCCTGCCTGAATACTCCCATCTTTGTCTAACTAATAACTTCCCCACCATTCCCTGGGGGTACCCACTCATACACACATGCACACTTACTACAGTCCAACATCGTACATATGAACACAAACTTCAGGGGCTTTTCAGCTTCCCTCTGAACAGCAAACGTTACAACTCTCTACATAAAACATCACGCTAGGCCAGTTGCCAAACAGAGGAATGCCAGAGACCAGTTCTGGATGTCTGAAAGCTTGATTTTGTCCCTAATATCCTGTGGAAGCTCAGTCAAATCCTGTACCTTCTGTGTGCCTCAAGATGCACCTGTGAAATGAGGAGGAGAATTGCAGATGCAAAAGGGCATCCAGTATTTTTTGAGGTACAGAAAAGCATACAATAGAAAACAAAGCCTATAAATAAAAGCTGTGAGAAAAGGCATATTAGGCTTCAAAATAAGGTATGTTGGAAGGGGTAGGGGTCAGCATTGAAATAAATTTGGCTGTAGGCATTTCAATTTCAAGATAAGATATGTTGAGGTGGTTAAGGGAAACTGATTAGATTAGTCATTTATATTCATTGGTAGAGAATGTTAGCATGAAGAAGGGACATCTAGAAAAGGGGATGCAGTTAGCTCATGTGTAGCTATTAATGAAAAAGATGTGTCTATCACTACGAAGTGAAATTGGAGTCTGTATCAAGCTTCCTCTCTCTGCCCTACCCACTCTTTAACATGAAATCTCACCTCTTCACATCTATCATCTCCTCAACCTGACTCCCACTAGCAACATATCTTAATTCCCACAGACAGAAAACATCTTCAGATTTTGGAAAGCTGTCTATAAAAATAGTGGGGGATAGAAAAAAAAACCCTTATTCTCTGACCTGGCAAGATTTTACTAATTAAGGTTAGATACATTCCAAACCAGAGTTGAACTCCTGTTTGTGTAAAGATTTTCTTGATGGTCCCACAAAATGCCTAAAGGGTCTGAAAAATCCCTGTTTAAGGATATAAGCAGTTGCCTAACCCAGACAGCCTATGCGTTTTTGTGAGTCACTGCAGAGAGAGGACCTGCCACTCTAGAAATAGCAAAACCCGGTTTCAGTTCAGAGTGGAGCACAGCTGAGAGGGAGCAGTGATTTTAAGTCTAACAACATTACTGTCCTTGTGCTAGTTGGGAGTATCTGTGGTTTGCTGCAATGATAATCCAAGGTTTCTGCTTACATGTGTGCAGAGACCAACGAGCAAGCTGTAGGCTCACGCGCCCGTGCCTGCGCACGGGGCTTCCCCATCCCAGCCCGCCGGCAGTGGCACAAGTGCCTCAGCAGCTGCTGGCCTGGCAGGCCCCAGAGGGTGAAACTAAAGACACTCTTTAAACTTTCCCTTTTTTTTTTTAAGTGCAGGACTTAAAGTCCTGCATTTTTGAAGAACATCTGCCATCTGGGCTGTGGCTCAGAGTGAGCTGAAGTCATGCATCCCTACAACTTGAGCCAGGCTTTTTAGATCAGAACAGACTCTGACGTCTGTTTCTGCTATGGATCAAGCATGGATAATGACACATAAAACAAAAGCATTTGTAGACAGTAGCAAAACTGAGAAGCCATGTCACAGCAGTGCTGCTGCTGCTTGGTACATTATGTACAGGGACTCGCATTGTTCACAGAAGGTCCAAAGGCAGAGGTTAGGGGAAAGGAAAGAATGTATATGGCTTTCCCCACTTTGGCCAAGGAACCAAGGTATTTGCTTTGCTTAATTAGCAAAATCTTATGAGGGCAGAAAACAGTTTTCCTACCCCTGTATTTTAACAGTCAGCTCCCCAGTTCTATCGTTAATGTGACATGATGTGCTGAAACAGCTTTACAGTCAGAAGAGGAGTATGACAGAAAGGTCCTTCTGTTTTCTAGCAAGTAATTATGGAAACATAAAGATCTGCATTATTAAATTTCCACAGAATGAGCCTGTGGGTAATACAAAACTAAAGGAAGCTTAATGGGACCCAGAGACACCATCTGAAGTTGCCTCCAGTGAGGCAGGCACATTTCTCAATGTTTTTTCCCCCAACTTTTACCAAGGACACTTCTTGTTAATAACTAACTATTACCTGGTGTCTAAAGGCTTTTTTAAGCCTAGGTTCCACGCATTTTCTCTGCTCTGGAGATGGTCACAGGCAGAATAGGCTAGTGCCACGGGAGATCAGTAGAAAAAAAGGCGGAAAGTCTTCTCTATTCCTAGCTATATCTGAAGGCCTTGGTGTCTGTTTTATAACAAAGAAGGATAACTGGTTATAGGTATGTAGCTTGCCTGAGTGCCTTCATCAGGTCAAGCTATGTGTCAAGCCTTTTTAGACCTGGAAATACAGTTCTGGTTTTTGGAGGAATGCACGCTTTTCAGGGATAATATTGGCCTGCTGATGCATTGCTGCAATCTTGAAGGAAAAAACTGCATTAGAATTTCTGAGACAACGACACTTTTCTAGGTCCTTATTGTATGGAGAAAGAATAAATATTTAAGTGAGTCAGATCTACCAGTTATTAATGAGAAGCATTCATTTGGCTGGCCACCCTGACAAGGGTTAATCACACATTTCCATAACCTGCTTACATAGCTCTTCCCTGAACACCACAGACGGCTCGGGAAGGTCAGGCTTACACAATCCTGTATGCTTAGACTCTAAAGCCCTGCAAAACACACATGACTCACATCTAATTGTTAGCATTTATCATGTTTATATTCCTAGTATACTCAATAAAATGGGATTTACTCTGCTCATGCGACAGTTGAAATATTTTTTGCTTAGATGTAAGCAAGATGTTATGATCGCTCAGTTTTCTGATTGGTACAGGCACATTACAGCACTGTGTTTCAAATATAGAGGTGTTACAAGGGAATAGATGATAGAAATCTTTTGAACAATAACTTTGTATGCATAATATGCACAGTAATGTACACACACACATGCCTTCTTGAATTCTAATATGAAAATGCAGTCACATCCTACACAAACTTGCTCTGAAAATGAGATGGAAACACGCTTGCCTAATGATGAGCGTGAGAGAGTCACAGGTTAAATTTGCTCACCAGTTTAGCAAGATGAGAGAGAGAAAGAAAGTGCAAACTAAAAAGAGTTCCCTGGGCTAATTTTCAAACCATCAATCAGCTGATTATTTCTACTAGAAGAGAATGAAAGCAGAAGAGATAGAGAATTATTATAATAAATATAAACTACCTTCAGTCTGGAGAAACTATATCAAAATGACTGAGGAAGAAGGAGAAAAGGGATGGGACCTGTTGCATTAATTGCACTATAATTAGTTATATACATCCTGTATCTACTTCTCATAAATATGTTCCACTTTTTATATAAAAAATGCTCAGCATTAAATGCAGGAGGTGTTTTCCAAACTCATATCCATTATATCACGAGATGTGTTTCCCATACATTGCTGGCATCCATTAGCTTTTAAAGACTAATTATGACAAACTGTACATCAGTGTGGGCTGGACTATTTCACTTCACATTTTTTTAAAAGACAGAAAAAGAACAGATGTGTTTGTGTGTGTTTGTATGCATCTTTACCTTGTCTTCTGTGGGTTGTTTACACAGAGAATCACTGAATAAGCTTACATTCATTTGAAAGTAATATACGTCCCAGTTCTCAGAGCCCAGGGCCTTGAACTAGTTGCATCCATACTGCCTTTTGGCCAGAGCTCAAATCTCAGTCATTCCCATCAGGTATAAGCAGTTTTTAACTCGCAACAACAGTTGGACCCACTCCAAATAATGCAAGATCTAATGTGCACAGACAACAGCCTATCTAGTGTTTGCAGCCAGGATCCAAGCTAGCAGGACAGCACAGGCATACATGCTATAAATACAATCTTTCATTATATGCATATATGTATTAACTAAGCAAACAAACTTATTTACAGCAGCTTCATTTGAGTAAGGCAAGGAATATTCCTCACCTCAGATTTGTCCTTCACAGCTGGCTCCTGCACTACAGTATATACAGACAAAGACTTTGCCATGACATCTGCCTGATCCCTGAATAAACATGGCTGGGAACACATGTGCTATTTCTGCTTCTGTATTTGTATTAGGGCAATGTATTCAACTATGAAAGTCGTGTGACCATTAAAACACAGTCTACTTTAAGATGTCCTTTTCTGTTTAAGGAAGAAACGTAGTAGAAGGAAGAAAAAGAATAATGTATTTATTGTACATTCAGAAAACAGAAACAGTGAGTAGTATTTTCCAAAGAAAAAAAAAAAGCTACTGTTTATTTTATGGGCAATGATTTCTCAAACAAAGTATAAAACCCCTGGATCTACAAAGACCAGTGTGGATGTGGCAGTAAAAATGGTGTATTCCTTTAGCTATTTCTAACAAAGGCCCTGTTCCATGAAGAAAACTGCAAAGACAGATACTTGCACTCACGCACAGCTCCTACTGAAATAAACATGACTTGAAGAAGATTCCTTTTATCCTAGGGACGAAGCACTCCCTCCATTTGGAAACTGCACAACCGCAATTCTGCTGTCTTCCTTTATGTTGCCTATACCATGCTAATAGAGAACAAGTTTTGGGGGAGTAGATACCCTCTCTTATGTGTTGTTTTATTACAAGACATCCTGTGATTCACATTGGGTATATTAGGCTAAGCGCTATGCCAAATCAAGCACTTATTTTCCAGGGGAAATGTGCAAGTTCCAGGGCTGAGCACAAATCACTTTCTGCAAGTACCCACCACTCTGTCCCCAGTGCTCAGTTACATTTGGTCAGAGAGATTACAGGAATCTTTTGGTTCCCTGGTTGGGTGAGCATAGAGTTTAAAGATAAACACTTGCACATTTGAATTTTCATGTGAGAATACTTGCCAATATAACTGCAGATTCACTTTCCACAAATATGCAGGCAAACCAGCTTGACTGTAAAATACTCATGAAATTGTACGTGTGTTTCTGATAACACGTGCAATTAAATATTAAGGGAAGCCTAATGCGGAATATTCGCAATGTCTGTTCACCTCTACTATTTTCTGTAGTAATGTCTGCATGTGCCAGTGATCCTACAAAAAAATATTAATATTATAGTACTATTAGGTGACATGAAGTAGAATCATAAGCTTCATTTTAGCAGAAGTGGAAGAGGCAACTGTACTGATCAGTAGCAAAAAGTCTCTCAGCCCCAAAGTAAAAAGGCCAGTAGATAAAATTCTGCTTCAGCCTATTAGGGATCTCTTCTTTTTTTTGTCCTTTTTCCCTCAGATCAGCTTTCTCCTTTCCAGGGGTCAGTAATGGGTTAATTGCATGCAACACATGGTCTTGTAATCAGTGAAGTTTGTTCTCATCTAGGTGCCTCTTTAAGGGGAACTTGCTTGTCTTCTCTGGTGTTGGAGCGGAAAGATATTTAATTAGCATCCAGAAATGTTGTTACTGAAAGATTCAAAACCTGAAGCAGATAGTTCCCAAATGTAAGACTTGCAGCAGGCCAACTAAACCAACTCAGTGCAGACTCAGGTCCTTTGGAATGACCTATTCCCTCCCAGAGCTTCAGGATGGAGAGAGTCACCAACTCTGCTCCTCGTTATTTTCTCAGCTTACGACCCTAAAGAGAGGGGTAGTGGGAGGATGAGAGAGGTGCTAATCCACAGAGCAAAATACAAAAAGATTTACACCAGAGCTGAGTAAATACGGGTAAAGGAATGAACTCAATGTCTTTTTGAACAAAATTCTCTGTAAGTAATTTGCTTGATAAAACACAGCTCACATTTGGGCGGGGAGCTATGTTAGCAGACAGAGTGGAAATAGCATG
The DNA here is from genome assembly GCA_009806455.1 of Tetrax tetrax. Classification (NCBI taxonomy): domain Eukaryota; kingdom Metazoa; phylum Chordata; class Aves; order Otidiformes; family Otididae; genus Tetrax; species Tetrax tetrax. Next base: position 314,739 of record WHYT01017733.1, on the reverse strand, counting down.
AAACCTCCTTTAAAATGGTTTGCATAATGTCAAATAGGTTAAAGAAACCCTGCTTCCTAAATTAAAACCATATTACACTTAAAGGAAAAAATTTGCTTTGGACAATAGTAGTGGAAAGAATGACTAAATAATATAACTGTAATTAATTGTTCACACATGAACAGTATATAATGTTTGTGATTGCCCAGAGTGTGCAACGTACATAGGGAAGTAATTGATGTGTGCTTTTGTATTGTCTGGGCCATCGAACAGTGCCAGATCAGGGAGGAAAGGGGAAGCACGTGTTCAGAGTTTATGTAGATAGGAAGGTCCATGGAAGCTTTAGGCGAGTCTCCAGGAACATATGTGTCAAGTCAAGAATTCTTCAGGAATAACAGTTTGGTTCCCCCTTTCCAAACGTGTCCCCCAGCAGCTTCTCCTCCCTCCAGGAGAGAAACAAAACAAACAAACAAACAAAAAAATCCAATTCCAAAATGTGGTTATCTTCAGGGCGCCTTACACAGAACAAAACCACCTAACTGAAACCAGGACCTGGACCTACCTTTGAGGAGAAAGCAAAGATTTCCAAATGTCAGTCTTCCTCTCTTGATCTCATAGACTTCTGTTGTTAGTGAAAGCTGTAAAACAGTATTTACAAGGCTCGGCGCAGCATGAGGCCGTTTGCGGGCAGGATGGCAGAGCAGAGCCGGTTCTCTGTACAACAGCGCAGCCTAGCGGCGCGAAAGAAAAGCTCCGCCACTCATCCACAAAGCTGCTCGGCATCTTTTGCAGATATTTTAATATTTGAAGACCAGTGCTTACATGAAACACTCTTGCTTGGCAAGTCATTCAGTTACCTCTTTAGGACAGGCATAGGAGAGCAGTCCCTTCATCAGCATCACAGAATTTCTAGAAAGTTGGCGTAACATGAGCAATGGACTTTGGTAGGCTGGCATTGGGTTGCACCTTGTAGGCTGTTACTCAGGTTGTGGAATTTATGCAACTGGTTTTGACTAAACTAATGTGATTATTCATGCATATAAGGATTTCTTTCTTGCTCAAGGGTTATTGGACCAGTCCTCAAGTCAGAAATTCTTCAGCAAGCTGTCATCAATACCAACGCAGGGCCACTGACAGGCTTGAAGTCATCTGCTCTAAGATGGCTGGGTGTTTATTGCAAACCAGTGTTAAGATTGCCTGCATCGCTTGGAGGATTTCAGAGTCCAAGGATAGGGAATACTGCAAGGGGCGCAGTAATAGCAAATATCACAGTGTGGTAAACTCCATTAAAAAGAAAACGTTGTCTAAATAAAGGCTTGATCCAGAGCCCATTTAAAAGTCATTGCAGGGAAGGTGCTTTACACATTCTGATCTGCCCATTAGAGAAAAGCGGGGAGGGAGGGAAAGCCTCATTTAGTGCTGACACAATGTTTTCAACTCAGCCCATTTGTAATAAGATGCTCTTTAGCCAAATCATTTAAGTCATTTGGAAATCATTTAGAATTCTCTTTCAGAGCAATTAGTAAAAAGCTAAAAGCCTCAAATGGTTCTTTGTGGTGGTTTCATAATTATTATTTTAAACCAGAAAATATCACCTTAAAGCAGAAAAAGAAAACCACTCGTTGCAATTGAAAGTATCTGTGTGCATTCTGGAGATCTGAGGGACAGAGAAAAGGTGACCTTTTCCAGATCTATGCATTCCATATAACAATTTTTTTCTTGCCTCCCGAAGAACACACTGGGGAGGAAATCATTCACTATTCTTGTTTATATGAGATGTTATAGTAAGAATTAAATGTAATTTAGTGGGACAATAAAATCTTCTCAAGTACTGATATTCGACACAGTATTGTTGTGTTTGGGGTGGATTTGGGGATGATTAAATGAGTAAATCACACAGATCTGAAACATTTTTTTCACCTCCTCAGATGGCATCTTGATCGTGCATGCACTGTGAACACCAAAAGCCTATAGGTCAGACCTGAAATTATAGCTAAAACTCAACTCCTGAGGTACATGAACTGTTTATATCGATGAAAATTTATGATCTCTATACCCTAAATCCCTGGCCTCTCTTTTACATTGACTTCTTTACTATTTGCTGCTTTATTTTATGGTGATCCCTTGCCCTCTATAAATATATCACGGTTATTTAACCCTAGATCCCAACCATAGTTTCCAGTATTTCAGGAGGGATCTATTTGTTACATAGTCTGCTACTGGGGGTTTTATAATCCTATACATTAGTAGCTATTATTTCACTGAAGTTAAAAATTTTCAGCTATTTTCATGTTGTCATTTAACTTGATGCTATTTGGTATTACAGCCAAGAACAGAAAACTGTCTGCTGTTTTTCTAAGATTATATTGAGGTAAAAATCTTCTTTAATCTCCTGCAGTGATTGAGTTATTTTCTATTAAATATTTATCCATGGAAAAAATGAATAAATTTAACTGTAATAAATTATAGTTTGGCAGACTTAATTGCCTATTGTTATTTAAAAAAAATCAGCCTTATAAAAATCTGACCTAATCCTAGAAACATGCCATGGAGTAATTAAAGTTTTCTGTGGGGATAGACTGCAATAATTATCTTGTTTTGACTGATCTTCTTATTATTTTAGCCTGAAAAATAAAACTGAAAAACAGGAAGGGAATATAGATTTGCAAAAGCTATTGTCTGATGTTAAAATTGTTAAGAAAATATGAGTCAGTATTATGCAAATTCTGACCTAATCCCAGCAACATATTGGTAGGTAATTGTATTTTTCTTTAAAAGGGGACAGACCCTACAATAATTATGCCTTGTTAGTGTCCACATTGCTATATTTTTGATTTATGTATTTTTGTGGGAGCTGACAGATAAGCAAGAAAAATTGACATATTATAAACTAATAAAAATAAATAATATCTGAATCTGCCTAGCAGCAGTGCACATTGGGAAGCTAAATCAATGCATTAATCACACAAATTTTGAGTAAAGTATAGTTTGTGCTAAATGAAAAAAAGTGACCTATACCAAACAGAGCTAAATATTGAAATCTTAGCACTACTTCTATTTGGACCTGCCTTAATTCCAGAGGTCAAACCATGTAAGAATTTGACCTATACTATTTTTCTGATTACCCTGCACAATATTCCAGGACAAATTTGTGCCCTGCTCATCTTTCTTATGATTTTAATAACCTTCCACCTGTTACAGCTGCCTTGTTCCCCAAGGAAGGAAAGAATCACCTTTGAAAGAAAAATTTAGTTAGTCTGTCTCTCTCTCTCTCGCTCCCTGTTTTAGCACAGCATTTATTTTAGGGCACTTGTTTACTAAAATGCTCTTGCTTTTCTGTGTAAAAGCATTGCCTGTTAAGTGCCAGAATGAAAAAAAAAAAAAAAAATGCAATTTTGGTATCTAGTAACCGCTAGTTCTAGAAGTTCTGCTCTAGTGCACCAGTGTTGTGGACAAATTGACAATGTAAATATTACAGAAATGAGCTTGGGGTTGGGCAGAATCTAACAATTGATATTGTCTGTTGCAACCAGCAGAAAACTGATGAACTGAGAATGCCATACCTTGCTTCGGGTTTCTTCCCATATAATCGCATCATACGGACTTGCCTATGGACTGGCTGGGCCAAAGCCAGATGTGGTATAATTAGCACCGAAGTTAGCAGCGTGGGTCTGCATTTTTCTCAGTGACTGTGATTTGAAGATAAAGAAAATATCAGACTATCAGGAACAAAGGATATACAGATTTTATTGTCTTCTCTCACGCTGTCTGCAAATGCTACTATATGTCATCCTGTTTTGGCATTTCCAGAGTAATCCCTTGCTTTAAGAGCTTTAAAGCAAGGATTGCACAAGCTTGTTGGAGAAAAAGGAAACAAGGTCTGAAACACAGCTCAGCTGTAAGACAATTCCCTCTGCAGCTTCCCAACTCCTGGGTAAAGCCCCATTCCTCACACCCCCAGAGGCCGCATCTCTGCTCTGCTTAGCAGGAGGAGGAGCACTCTGGAGCACAGAGTGCCCAGCGGTGTGGTGCTTGTTTTGCTCTTTGTAGTCAGCTGAGCTGCATGTGAGCTGAGGCTGCCCACAGCCTCTCAATAGGTAACGTCCACCAACAGCACCAACCCTACGTTCAGCCAGCAGGTACCATACGTAGTCATGGTATATACTCGTCTTGATAGCCTCGTGAGGGCAGCTTTGTGCCTGCTGTTGCCATGTAAATGCATTTTATTTATCGTGTCAGTTCAATGAAAGACCTAAGGGAGATCAAATGACAGTGCCATGTGATGAGCTCAAAATAAAAGGTAAAAAAATAAATACAAAATATAAAAATGTAAAATAAATACAAAGTAAGTAGTTTTTCACACAAAAGCATTTGGCACCATCCATGAGTCAGTTTACAGAAGTGAAAGCCACTCAGCTGCCCCTAGATGTCGGTGGCAAGCAAAGAGTACTAAAAGTTTACTTTAATTCATTTCAAATTAATTTCCTGGACAAATTCTTGCAGGAAAAGCTATCAAATTCTGTTAAAAAAAAAAGACCATGAATGTAAATTTAAGCTATATGAACATACAACCATTTGCAGTCAGATGTATTATATGTTCCTGAATACATATTCGGCAAAAGCAAATAAACTTAATTAGACATGGAGTTAGAGGCCCAAGAAGGTGCTTCATATCCATCCTTCTCTTCGCTATTTCCCACTGGCTGCTTTGCCTTATCATTGTGTTTGATATGTGAATCCCAGACCTAAGCATTTAGCTCCCACACCAACAATGCAGAGGGATCACAGGCATGAAGCTCAGCATTAAAGACTATATATCTCTTTTGGGGCAGCCCCTGAGATCATGGGGCAGTGATCATTTCCATCATGTTACTAAATGGACATCCTTCTCCAGGGTCTTTCACCACTCACACTGCAATGTAAACCAGAGAGTATTAGGTCATGTAAGACAAGAACTGTTCCTAAAATGTCCAATACAAAAATGCTTTTCATCTGGATTTCTACAAAGAACAGCTAAAATAATATAATCTATCTCATTAACTGGATCTACTTAGCAATCTCATAAAAATATACTAACAAAAGTCGCCTAGTACCTCCATCCAAATCATACAACCTGTACCTACAGAATCAAAATTAACTGGCATTTTTCTGGCATTTAAACATGTAACACTAACAGTGCCAAGAGCAATTTCTTCCAAGACAAGGGAGACAACGGGGTCCATGTCAGCTAATTGTGAGTCTGTGAGGAATCCTGGAAGAGGCACCTATAAAGGAAACTGATTTGGGAGCCAGTTGGCTTCCCTGCTGTCGAACTGGGAACTTGCAGGTCTGGTGGAAAGGATGTGGGGAGGCTGAGCAGTCTCTTCAACCAGCCTGGTGCCATGAGTAGGGGAATAGAAGGAGTTGTGTTCTGAATGGACACGGGACTTGGAGCCTGAGACCAGTGGGAGAGGGGAGGAAGAGTAGGAACTATTGATGGAGGAAAAAGGGAGTCCTGGTAGATGACTCGGTATCTGTGAAAAGAGGTGCTGGAGAAATAAATATCAAGCAAGTGTAACATTTTTAACAACTGGTTTTACTAAGTGGAATGAAGAACCTTCCACATAGCCCTCAGAGTAAAGATTAACACAGATTTGTACTATAAATTATAATATAAAGCTCATATAATTTTAAGATTGGTAAATCTATGCCAAATATTTTATGCAATTAAGTGCTAACCGATTAACACTGGCATGTCTCAAACAGGTCTCTGTCCCAAATACAGACAAGGTAGCAGCCATTCTGCCTTGGTGATGGGACTGTCATACCAGTGTTTAGGAGCACCTGGTAAGGAAAAATGTATAGTGTGGTAGGCCATAGAAAGCATCCAGAACAACCAGACCCACATTTCTGACTGAAGATACCTGTAAACTCCATGTTACTTACATAAATGCATAAACATGTCTCCACCAAGCCATGGACCATTATAATCCAACGCTTTTGGAAAGTAAAGACATTGCAAGACAGTTATAATAAATATCTGCATTAATAAATAAAAAAGCAGCATTTTGACATGAGAATATCCTACATAATCGGAGACAATTTTGGCATGGAGCTGTTTATAGCAAAACATTAAGTTTAGCTATACCAGCAGCTGACTTGTTCTCTGGAAACGCTATTCCCTGAAAGGCAGCATTACAATTAAAGAGTGAAGAGTATTTCAGCTGACATAGCATTCCTGCTATAGACACAGTCAATCAAAGGAAAGGCCAAAGCAACAGTCAGATAAAAGACTAATAAAGCTACGAATGACAATAAAAGTCCACTGAAAGCTTTATTAGACTGGTGAAAGCCTAGCTCAGAACATAAAACAGCCCTTACGCAGAGTAGCCCCCAAGCACCTTACCACCACTTGCAATAGATGTCACACTATGCTGGCGAGGGGCCTGAAAAGCATAACAGACACCAAAAAATCAAAGACCAATCAGAACTGCAAATAGACTGGTACGCTGAGTAAGTTGCTTTATTGTAATATTCTGTGATAGAGGTTGGACCCCCCTGAACTCCCGAGGAACACTAATTCCTTAGCTACCATTTCTAATCTGTAGATCTGAAATTACTTTGAAAGAAATGAAATGTCACATTTTTCATTTTCCAGGAAAGGAAGCTGAGGCATAGAGGGATGTTGTAACGTTTCTTTGTAAATTTCTCTTCATAACTTAAACCTCAGATCAGAGGAAGATATTACATGGCCTAAGCAAATTCATGGACATATATGTTTGTAATATATTTTTTAGTATCCCACAAGGTTAAGCTTCAAATTAGTGTGATCAGGACATTCACATGCTGGTAGCTTTGTGTCAGCAAAACAGGTAACCTGCTTTCCTGTTAATAACAGGTGTATTTTTTTTTAAGAAAAGCACGATATGACATACTAGATTTCATATATTTGCTTATAGTAATAATGTATGTATCTCAAAAACATCTTTTGAGCAACTGGCACACAGGAGTGTGCCATTCTATCACTTAGATATGCAGTTTTAGCAATTATTAAAAGTTTCTGCAAGATTAATACTGTACCAAGTTGAATTTGTTTTGTGTTATGAGAAGTAATCCCAGTGGAATGAACATTGTCATGATCAACAATATTTAGACACAAGAGAACAAGTGAATGTGAAGAGTTGAATGAATGCTGACAATATCAGAGCTATATTTCTGCTCAGAGTAAACATTACATTTCTTTGGTGTTTTGCAACAAAATCATGTATTAAAGAAAAAATGCTTCACACCAAAAATATGCAGAGAAATGCAGTGTTTAGCAGTAAGAAATATAAGCAAACATTTATACTAAAGCACATATTTCTCTTTCAAATAGTAGCTACTTTGTGACCTTAAAAATAATTATCACAAAATATCCCTTATTTTTAAAGTCTAGATGTCCTTTCATTTATAATTAAAATTGCTGTATAGTTATATGAAGTTTTCCTCCAAGTCACTTGACGATATAACCAACTGAGATATTTATCCTTCATCTTCAAAAACCATCCTCACTATAAGAACTGTCCTGGATTTCAGACACTAACATATTGCCTTCAAAATGTATTTTTAGGACAGACACTTGTCTCCAGAGTATCTTGACGACCTGGGATGAAGTCGTAGGAATGACAGTGAATGCTGTGCTTAAGACTTGGTCCTTATTTTCTTGGTCTATTCATTTTGGGGTATGAGATGAGTGAGATTTCAGTCTTTTGCTTAAAATAAAATTTTAAATTATTAAATGTATATACCTGCATATTATGTTGAAGATTTTACACAGTCATAAAAACTGAAACATATAAATGAAAATAAGTCATGAACTGAAAATGTGTGTAGACATAAGAAAATATCTTTATGTCCATTTTAGAAGACATAGACTTCTATTAGTTTCTTTCTCAGAACACAGAGAATACCTAATAAAGTGTATAAGACCATAGCCATATGTTCACCTCACTCAGAGGAGAACAATCCATGCTGTCCTGCCTCCCAAGATATTGTCTCAGCTCCCACAATCTGGGATAGTCCTGGGAAAAAGGGGATAGAAGGAACAGAGAGGACCTCCAGCTTGCACTCATGCACACACACACTGTCTAAAGCTGGTTTGTGATTCAGAGAAGAGTACCACCTTCCTGCACCAAAGAGGTGAATGGCGAGATGGTGGCTGGTGTGCAGTCAAATAGTTCGGGAACTCTAGTAAAGGGACAAAGGACTGGGAGACTGTCACCTCTGCTGAGAGATCGAGTAACTGAGGCTATTTTCTGTGCACTGTGTATATCTTTAATGCACATGTACATGGTGCAATGAGGCATTTAAGCATCCTTTGAGCGTACCTACCCAATCAGAGCTGGTGAAAGCTTATCTTCTTTGCAAGAGTAATTCACACCAAGAACTGTTCCTAAAAGTCACCATGTGTGAGATTGCATCAAGTTTCTTTCCCACCACACATTACATCCTCCAGGATTTGTAACCTGACACAACCGCACTTTCCATGTTGCACAGTATGTACCCTCAGTTTCAACTGACCCTGACCTTGGTTACCCATACAACCTCACACAATTTCAGATGTTCTGAACTAAAATAACCATACCACAAAAAATCATAGTTGTTTCTTTGGGTGAGAGAAATATCACAAGGGACCTAGGCAAAACAAAACCTAAGTACTTGGTAGTACAAGTGCTGTCAATTTACTCTAGTGGGAGCAAATTCTGAGAAGTATGCCCATAGTCCAGCCTGCACCACTTAATTTTGGGGCCAGGAACTGCTCCATAGCCTTCTTCACTTAGTGGTATGTAAATACCCAGGGAATACAGGAAATAAAAGAGAGGATGTGTTATCAGGCAGTCTTCAGATCCATGCTTCACAAGGCAAATTGGCAACAGGCATTGATCCTTGGACCACTTTGGGGTTTTTCTAGTCCTATTATACTCGTACAACAGATTCAGTGGCTACAGCCTCAGAATAGCTGGAATAATGAGAAGCTTGCCTGCTCTCAGGCAAATTCTACATCTTAGGTCTTGGCCCTTCAGCTTAATATTCCCGTTAAGGTGTCACTTATAGGGGCAGATCTGGCCATTAGTATTGCACTATTATGCTAAAGAACTGAGATCATATCACACTGTGCTCAGCACTGCACGAATACGTGGAAGAGGGTCCTTTCACAAAGAGTTTGCAATCTGGTTAAACACAGTTCTCAAAAAGTAAGAGAAGCAGCATAGAAAGATGAATGGACATGCAGAGGGTACACAGCAAACGAAAGGTTGAGCTAAGGTTAACACCCAAGGCTCTTGCTTCTCAACTTTTCTTAGTTTCAGTTAATTATATTTTATTAATTCTGCATCTATGTGAGAAAAAGATAGTATGGCTAACATTGTTTGAAGTGGTGGAGTTACCATCCTTGGAGATAATCAGAAGTCACCTGGACATCATTCTAGGCAACGAGCTCTAGGTGGCCCTGCTTGAGCAGGGAAGTTGGACCAAATGACCTCCAGAGGTCCCTTCCAACCTCAACCATTCTGTGCTTCTGTGAACATTAACAACCCATTTTATTTTTTTTTAATTAGTACTTTTGTCCAGATTTAAGCTGGTAAACTTGAGTACAAACCTTCATATTTCTCCTTTCTAAATTACATGTGTATACATACACATATACATATATAGTGTGGTTTTTATATATTTAGTAATTTCAATAAAAAAAAAAACTTTTAGCAATTCTCTTAGCATACTTTCCTGTTTTACATTTAATAATATAGCAAGCAAGGAAAGCATCTGACTTTGGAACTGTATCAATACAAAGCAGTTATTTTTGGCTTCCAAATATCATCAAAACATCTGTAAGTCATTGGTTGGAGAACAGATTAAAAGGAAAAGGTCTAGAATATTATGTATATGGACAATTCATTAGGCTTTAACTCCAATTTAATCAGTATGCAGTCCATGCACCTTGGCTTATAATGAGTTACTTTAATGAACAAACATGATGAACACTGTTCAGACTAATACCTGTAGAACTTGCATCAGCTGGCACCTGCTAAGCACTACACATTCTGAAAACGTTATTCCAAATGCTTTCAAAAACTTCTGAACAGCTTTGTAAGATGCAGGTGTTTTCAAATTATGTATAAATACTTCAAAACTTCAATTACATTCCCCAGAGACTTTATACAGCTTGTTAGATTTGGGTGGAGGGGGGGCTGGAAAGGTGTTTAATAGCAAAAATCTGGAGATAGGCTATTAATTTATGATACAATCAATTAGTGCTTGTTCTCTTTGTACAAGGAAACTTTGTTTCCTGGGTTTTTCTAATGTAAGAACAGCTTTAAATATTTCTTAATGCATTAAAATCTGAAACAGGGGCAGCTAAGGAGAGATCGTTATTATTTTCTCCTTTCATTCTTCCTTTTCATTGTCACTGCTAAAGAAAATCTGAGTCACGAAATAAACCAACACAAATCTTTCCATAGGGAAGAGGAGGCATGAAGTCTTTAAAAAATAAAAACAAAAAAAAAGAGAGAGAAAAAGAGACATATCAAATTCCTTTACAAAACCAAATAGTGTCTACAGTCAGATTTCACAAAGCTCAGTGCACTTACAAATAACCCCTCCCCAATATGAGATGCAGTGTATATCATGTTGGGGCATTCTCTATCCTGTGCAGTCATCACGCACTTTGGAAGGACTTAGCTAGGGCATAACACACTGTGTCACGTAAAAAGGAGCTTTACAATAGTCAACCACATAGGAGATTTTCTTTCTTTTGCATATTTTTATCCCAAATACTGGAAACAAATATTGTACTTCATACTAATGATAGTTGCTTTCCTATTATAACTTATCAAGATAAATTTATCAAATGAAAAGACAATATTTATTTATGCATATCTATTTTTAAGCAATAAGTTCCCTGAAAAATAGAAAAAATAAATATATATTTTTAAGGTAGTGTGCATTTTGTCAAATATATGAAGATATATAAAGACCCAAGAAGAAGTTACAGCAATTCAAGGGCCACTCAGAAGGCATTCTCACCCAAAGTCTGCTACATGTAAAACACATAAATATGCAGGGCTCCATTCATACAGGTAAATCTCTTAACTAAAACCTCCTTCCTTCTCACTCTCTGCTTTTCTCCCTAAATTTCACTTTTTCTTCTGCCAGTCAAGCATACTTTGGCACAGCCCTGCAAAGTGGGGTGCTGGCATTCCTCCTGGCCAGGAGCTTGGGTTTTCTTGCAAGGAGCAGGGACATCTCCATGCATCAGGTTGCTCAGAGCCCCGTCCAACCTGACCTGGAATGTTTCCAGAGCTGTGGCATCTCCCCCCTCCCCGGGCAACCTGTTTCGATGTTTCACCACCCTTAAAATTTTATTCCTTATATGTAATCTAGATTTACACTCTTTTAGTTTAAAACCATTATCCCTTGCCCCTTAAGGGTTATCTATTGTCTTTGGCCAATCAGCACAACTGGGCAATCAATGCAATGATATTCAAAATCAGCTTGGCGTTGTTCTGCCTCTTGTATAGGCAGCAACATGCCAAGGAGATGAGGATACTCTGATGGCCTACTAGGGACATGGAGAAAAATTTGAGGTTCTCATCAGGAAAGAAAAGTGAGGTCATGGAACATGGGGAGAAACTGACACAAGTATGGTCAAAGTATATGTACATAGAACACAAAACCACTTAATTGTATCTATTATTCATGGAAAAAAATTGCTAAATTATACTTATTAATTCTAGACACTGGAAATAAATGTATTCAGTCTTTTACTTTTGTTTAACAAAGTGAACTTTAAAATTTTTATTGCTAGTTTTATTAAGACGTGCCTACTTACATCATTCCATGAGCAGCCAAATTAAAGTCTATAGGACCAAGAGTGCAATCACAGGTTTCTTGGTGTAGTTAATAATGTCAAAACCTGATCCACACCATAAAAAGGACAGTAATTGGGAAACCTCAAACAACTGGAAAGCCTAGATAAGCACTGGAAATATCAGAATTAAAACTTTATTGTAAGCACTTTGTTCTGATATTCTTCTAATAACTATGAAACATGTGTTCCCATGCCACACCAATCCAAGGGAGCAAAGATACGTAAGTACAGAAAAGAAAAATACACAAGTGCATTTTTAATTGCGTCCTAAAAAAAGACAACAAAGCTTCAGATTGCCTGTTTGCTTTTATTTACAGAATCATTCATAGTTCATTTTGGAAAGGCTGACATACGAATGGCTATCTAGAAGCATGCTGTCCTTTCCACATCATCTGGTTTGAGGCAGAGCAAAGGGCAAGTATCAAGTACAGGCTGGGTTTTTATGCAAAGGGTGAGGAACTTCTGGTGTGAACTTCAGCATATGGAAGGATTAAGCAGAATAAGGAGTAAGGAGCCCACTGCCAAACCAAGCTTAGGAGGCTCTGCTCCGGGCTGATGGGCTGAGGGAAGCAAGGTGGGTAGGAAACAGATTATAACAGGAACTTCAGGGAACAGTTTAGCCAAACTGCTTCCAGGAGATAGTGTAGTTATTTCTAAGGTAATTACTACTAAATAGCAAAATGATTTTGCATCTTGCCTAAATATAAACCTAATACCTTGCATTATTGGTGTACATAATAGTCTGAATGAGAAACATGCCATCGCCTTTAACATGAAATCTTAATGGACTCCTTAAAAGGTTAATGCAATGTCAGGAAAAAAAAGACAGGCCAGAAAATGATCATGTTCCTTTCCAGCATGTATACCTAACTCCAAGAGCTTCAAAACCTCAGATAAGCTAAGCAAGATTTTTCCTTCTTACATTGCGCAAACTATTCACATTGTCTCAGGCCCATCACTGTCTATCACAAGCCTGACGACGACTTTGAAGACATCTATCTAAAAAGGACATCTTGCAGCAATTAAATGTAGCAGAGTAGAGAGCTCTGATCTAGACAATAAACACACTTTTCAACACCATGCCAGCTCGCCCAGCTGGGAGCAAGCCTAACTAAGGCAGTACTGAAATGATGTTGGCAGTCAGCAAGCTGTCTAAGACTTTCGTCAGAGCTGCCAGCGTTTGTTCAGTTGAATTGGTGTCATCAATAGAGATATTTTTTTTTTTTCAAAACTTTCCCATGTGTGAACAAGACTTAAGATGCAGAGTGATTCGGGGAACATTAATTTCACACTGTAGTGACACTATAAGAGAAAATAAAAATGAAAACAATCTAACAGGAATGGTTTCATCTAATTGGACTGTGCAAAAACGATTACAGGAAAATAATTGCCTGATTGTTTAAAAGGATCACTAATGGGCAGAGTTAAGGTTACGTGAGTGCATTAGCTGTGTCCTTCTGAGGCTTAGATTTCTATTAAGATTTGTCCGGAATCTAAATTTCTAGAATTTATCCTTTCTCTTTCTAGAGAAATTGTTGCATTCCTGTAATGCATTTCACTTTAGCTTACTGATATATCCTCTCAACTCTAATTCCATTTTAATGTAGATTTAATCTAGTAATATAAAAAAGATATTTTATTTTTATTACTTATATTTTTAAAATTTATATATGTGGATTCCATAAAAATACACATTCTGGTTTTCACACACATCCTGCTGTGGACGTATGGATGTATACAACTATGTATTTACAGTTCAGAGATACCTTAACACCTGTTTACTTTAACAGCCTGAACTCTAAGTCTAGAGCTGGATCTCACATACAGTCCTGGAAATCTGCAGTAGTGATTTATCAAGGTTTCTTACTATAAATAAGATCAAATTGTGGCATAGATACTGTATTTTAGATTACTTGTGTTATTGCAGTTGCTACAATTTTTTTTTCTTTTCTATTTTATTTAAAGGAGGAGGTAGAAGGGAGGTCTCACTGCATATTTAATTCTGATTTTATTTCTACCCTTTATATTACATATCTATCAGTTTATTCTGGACAAATTTTATACAGAAGTACATTAAATAAAAACATTTGCAATAATAAACTATATGCAGAGATTTTAAACAAAAGTCACTTTTTTCTCATAGCTATGTGTCCCTCCAAAATGCAGACATTCAGACATCATTGCCTTATAGGACAGGTGATATGGAAAAAAAACGTTTCTGCTTTATGATCAGCTATTCATATGAGGTTACATTACATGTGGAAACAACACCAACCTTTGGGAGTATCTTTACAGAGTAGATGCCAGGCATCAGTTTGGACAGTGTTTATGTTTCATCATCTAGCTTTTCACAACAGAGCTAAGAGAAGTTATTCAATAAATTAGTATTATAAAATTATCCTTGATCAGAGTCTTTTCCTCTGCTTGTCTGACTAGCATTACTTTTCTAAGACTAGATTTTGGTTCCAAAACATGATGCATTTCCATGGTTCCAGAATTTTATTTTCTAAACAGGAAAAAGGATAATTATTTTCTATTCAGCTAATTGATTTTAAATTGCCCTTGACTGTTTTTCAAACATCTCCAAGAGATGCTACATGAAAAGCTATAAAGCAGCAATCAATTTAGCAATAAATTTAAAAAGTTGATATTCAATTAACATACATAGCCACTTAAATGACATAATAACATAAAAACATTAAAACTCTTTATCTGTTTTCAAAGGCTAATTAGCTTCCAATTTCATAATTATTTTTGTAGACCTGTAATTTACAGCTCAGAGTTGTACTGATTATTACTGTGAATATATATAGGTTACATATATGCAACACATATACAATAAGCAGGCACAGTAACAAGTATTTATTAGTAGTGCATTACTTCAAAATATTAAATATGAATTTGTGAGGGCCTTAGTCATGTGCTCGATGGTTAATTTTAGCATATACAGCTAAGGCAGCATTTATACAGCTAATGCTAAAGACTGTTTTGCCTTTAATATTTAGACCCAGATTATACCTGAGGGATTTTCTGATACTGTAGTGACAAGTTTGAAATTTTTTTTGTTTTACTTATTTAGATTTATAGAAGGTGTTTGTGGTTCAAAAGGTGGCTAGCCTGTGCTCTTCTTTAAGTAGCGATCTCATCAACACAATGGTAAAACATTTATCATCCTTTCAATGAAATTTCATCCCTCCAAAGTTCCAGGCACGAAATAAAGTCCCAAAATGCAGTAGGACTCGTCATGCACTAGCAACACAGTTTCTCATCTATCTGGGAAGGTGTGAAATAGGCTTTGCAGTATGTCCAGAAAATCAGTACATTCGGTAGAGGTGTATGGAAAAAGGAGAGGTAAATTGGAGAAGTAAGAAGACTTCCAGAGATCTTATTTTGTAACACTTCTTTGCCTACCCTTTCAAAAGAAAATGATCTCAATTCAAGCATTACCGTTGATCCCAAATACATCAATATATACAAAGAGAAGTTGCCAGACATGCTTTCTATCTTTTTAACTTAAAAAAAAAAAAAAGTCACAAGTGTCTAACATTGTTTGTGTCCTGGGAATGCTAGGATAGTGACAGCCTTCTAGTACAGGATTGTACGACATGAGCAATTACTGATTTCTGACTTTGGCAAAGAATTTAAGGACAGATGGAAGATTCTCTGAAGTCTTAGTATTTCCTTTTTTAATCTGTGTCCTATACATTATGTCAGGACAGGCTAAACATGGACATGAACTGAGTATGGGACTGAATGGACTTTCTTGAATAGAAATGGAGTTCCATTTCTCATAAGGTTCCTTTATAGCACACTGGTCATACTATAAATGAAAGTCCCAGTTACAGAAACAGCCCAAAACATCCAAAAATACACTAGCAGCGGTTGTGCTCTGAAGCATATATTCAAAAAAGCTCCAGACAAAATATTCCGTTTCTTCTGTTACTTGTTTCTATAAAATTAACCTTTTCTCCCTGGATACAGTTATGGTTTGTAGGACAGTTTCACCGCAGTTTGACTGTGGGCATGCATCCTGTTATTCACACAGCCTAAAGGTTAGCCACTGAGCAAGAAAAGTTCACTGGAAATTATTACATCTAGATTCTAAATATTGATGTAGTAAGAATCACAAAAGGCCTAAAAGTAATTAAATTAGCATTCATTTACATGAACATGAATTTGTGGAGTTCAGACATTAGAAAGAAGAAACATAACTAATGTGGTAGAGTTACAGTTTAATTATGTAGAGAATTATAATAGAAATGTTAAAATTAGTATGAATGGATAATGACTGAGAAAACACATTTGTAGAAACACCAGAAAGACAAAGGCAGGAAAGGGCTATACGATGAACATGCACAGGTGCATTAGCATTAGCGGGTTATTAAGATCCTGGGACACTTTTAGGTTGGGCTTCACAGGACACAGAGGTGGAGACACAAAGGACAGTGACTAAATCTTGATGCTAGCAGAGGTGGGACAGGGTAGAGAGAGTTATCGTGGTCAGTTCCCAAAGGGATAGAAAGCCCTATCCAAGGGAAATATATGGTTATCAATCTAAGAAGAATCCAAGCACATCAAGAGGAGAACCCCAAAACTGGTATCTCTTGACTCTCATGTTCTAGACAGTTAACCTGGATACCAACTACTTGGTGTTTGTGAACATGTGAGTATGAGAGTGTGAGTATGAATATTTTTATTTCCATTTCATTTCAAAATAAAACCATCTGACACTTCTATAAGTTTTGTCATTGAGATTTCTTGCACTATTACTGCAATGTTACAACATTATCTCTTGCAATTACTTTTCTTTGTTTTAATTGCAGTTTTTATTGTATTCTAACTCTGTTAACTTAATTTGCATCCCAGCAAGCTACAGTAGAATAAGTCTTGCTGTGTAACAGATCACAACAGCTTCATGGACACATATAAAATGATTCAGTGTATTTTTTCTATTAGGAGGCACTTAAAATGTGAATAGGTCTGGAGATTACTGTAAATTATCAAAAAGAAACATTTTGTTAAGCACCTATAATGCAATATAGTGTCTTTTATTTTATCTAATACAAACATATTTTCTTTGGTATAGAAATGTTTTCTCTAGTAAGAACAGGAAACTCTATTTTTCAACATCAGCAGAGCTACCTGGATGTAAATTAGAGCTTGAATTAATAGTGTATGTGTTCATTTTCAGAGTGCAGATAATTTTAGTGTAGAAAAGTCTGAATAAGTAAAATGAAAAGCACCAAGGTTTGTTTTTTTGATGTTTCTCACCTATAAGTATGCATCGTACAGTGACAATCTGGAAGGAATGCTTTTCACTCCCCCAGAGTGTAACCCTGCCTGTAAATGCTATTAGTCAATGCACATGTTGTTTATTATTCTCATCCTGCAAATAACATTTGGAAGATTTTGAGAAATCATATGAAAACCTTGAGATTTGTCTCAATCAAAATATTTGCAGCCTAGATGTATTTTAATCTGACAAAACTGTTACTCAGTACACACCTCTGCAGTCACATAAGGGAAAGTTAGATCTTATTTTCTCAGTTTCTTGACACCACCATTGCCAGCTAGATCATTTCTACCAAATCACTTCTGATGGCTAAGATTCATCAGTTGTCACATCATGTCTGTTGAAATACGCAGTTTCATACAAAAACTCTGCATTTACTATCTCTTTTCTTATGAAATGCACTGAAATCTGAAACCATGCATATTGTTTTGGCCCTGCGATCGTCACTTTTCTTGATGAGATGTATTTGTTTGGAATAAAAACTCCATTACAGGGTGATCTTAGTTCTCGGCCTCTCCTGATGTTGCACTGAAAATTAGAGGAGATACATACTATGAGTAGGACTACATAGTAGTGTTAAGAGATGCTAAATCTGTAAACGATTCTCTCTCATGCTTGTAAACTGTTCTCTCTCATGCCTACTTTAGTTGAAACTGAAATAAGTATTTGCTTTCAAAGCAAAGGAAAAATACTTTGCTATAGTCAGCATTCACTGTCACTCAAATAATTAATATTACAGTACTAACACCTAACTATTAATTTTTATATTATCGTGAATAACCTTTGCTGGATATCCAGGCATAGACACTGCAGAAAAATGGAAAATATTCTTCACATGTAATATATGAAGAAAGAAAGGTCATTCAAAAAATAAGAAGATTGTATTTTTTCTTTTTCTGTGATGAAAGGATGAGGTAAAAGAAAAATATGAAGAATTATCCTGGGATCATGTGCTGCCTTCCCAAATCAGACAACAAAATCTTCCATGCAAAGAGATTCCCTCTGTGCAGGTAAATAACAAAACAGAAAATCACTAACACACTATTAAAATATTAGGAAGGAGTTCTATATAGAAGCCATATATGTTTATTAAAAAATATGAAGAGATGCCAGGCAAGACCATTAAAATTTTTCATAAGGAATTCGCTGTTGAATAAAACTTCAAGAGATTTTGATTTGCCCCTTTTAATTTACTCCCAAAGTTACCCTTAAAATTTTATTCTCAAAGTCATATTTCAATACCACACTCCCCAGCTGATAAGGCAGAAAGTTTATTAGATAAATAACACAAAAATAAACCACATCAGCCTGTATTAGAGGGTGAGACTGAATTGTGGCACTGAGATATATTATCTCTGTATTCTATTTAAGGCCCTTTTGCATCATGTACTGTATTAAATTATTTCAGCCTTTCAACAAACAAATAGCTAAATTACCTCAGGAATAGCTTGGCTTGATGTTCTTTCTGCACTTACCTCTCCATATGTAGTCAAAAGATTTTAGGATCTGAAGATACTGCTCCTTCCAGTACAGTTCATGGGACAAAATGAAAAAACTGTAGCCTCCCTATTGCCTCTCTGATGTTTCAGTGTCTGGACAATTTTCATTCTGAAAGCAGGAAAAGCTAGAGTTCTGAGTGAAACAGAAAACAGAGGATTTTTTATATTATGAATTGGATTCAATTAACAGTTTAATGAGCTTTTAGAGCGTGGTTAAAGTGGTTGCAAAAAGCCTTCCTCAGTGTCAGACAGGAGATCTGTCTCCCAGAAGTGTAAGATTAAAGCTTTGTCCAGAGAAGACAATCAAGAAATTGTACTAAAGCTATATGAGTTTGAACCATTTTAGTTAATGAAATTCCAAAGATGAGGTGGACAAGCCTCCATCTTAAGTTTTGTATTTCTCATTGTATAGCTTCTTTTTTCAAAATCATTCCATCCAGAATCCTGATTACCATTTGGGACATCTATGTCTAGAAAGGTTAATTATAGCTGAAAAAGGAACACTAAAAATGCTTTACAATGGTCAGGACAACTCTATCTTATATGGGGAAAACTAAAGAAATTTGATTTGTTTGGCCCACCAGAATCAGGAGTGAGGGGAAATGCAATTTCTGTCTATGAATATGCAACGGCAGTAAACATCAAATAAAGAAATTACTATTTAAGCTGAAGACCACTGTTGTCAAGAAAATAAATGTATACAAATTGACCAGAAATAAATTTAGATTAGAAATTAGAAATTAGAAATTTTCAAAATACTAGAGCAATCAGCCTTCTCATTGGAATAAGGGTATAATACACGTCTTTGAAAACAGAATTTTGTAAGTTTCTGGAGGATGATACTGCCCCTAATAAGAGGTGACCACATTGAAGAGGCTTTTCTTCGTCTTTTGTTCCTCAATGTGGAATTTACAGGAACACATGCATTGAATAGAGAGAGGCATAGTCTAGACTTTAGGAAATGCTGCAGAATGAAGAGTGCTTATCCCAGGGAGTGCTGGAAGCCAGTGCACAGGCGTAGAGGAAGATATACAGAAAACAGAGTCATTAGCATTTTCCTGCATTTTTGGTGGCTTCTCATTCGGTTTCCTTGCATTTTGGTGCTTTTTTCAATGCGTGGCCTGCTACATCACTTAATCTTCCACACACTTTGTGTGAGAATAGAGCAAGGCCAACACAGATGTGTTGTAATTCTCTACATTGTAACATCTACATCCTTTTGGAATATAACCATTAATTTTACAATTCTTTGCTATCAGAAAATGCAAAATTTGTAAATTTTGCCACAGAAGAAAATTACGGATTTATAGGTTCTTTCAAATGGGTTAGTACAAAAGAGTAGCTTAATTACAGACAGATTAAAAAATTTCTATTAGACATTATAAACAGATCAAGATGTATCAATGTTATAATAATGTGTTCTTTAAAACACTGTTTAAAATATCATAGCTTTTTCTTAATCAGCAGTTTGAAAAAGATCCTAGTAAACATATTGACTGCAGCAAGATTTTTTCGTACCTTGGAGTCCCCTAAAATGAGGCACATGACTTTTTGTTTATTTTCAGCAAAATGCTAAAGTAGAAAAGTTCATTTTGATGGAGAAAGCAAATAGGTTTTGTTCTGATATTTTCAAAATGAATCGTTTAATCTTTGCCTGTTTGAAAGCATTAAAATAAAACATCTTCTGTTTCTGGCACGAACTGTTAACCCATTTGAGTTCGTAAATACTTGTGGTCCTTCTGAAATTCATTTGATGTAATATTCATGGAAAAATTCACTTAGCTTTAATTTTTACAAATAACAGATACAGTCAAGAGCAAACTCTCCATCAAACACATCATCTTTTCTTACTACCCCAAAACAGGTTGTAATCTCCTTGAAAACCCTTGCTATTCAGATTTATTTGATGAATAGGTCTTGTTCAGGAATTCAATTTGCTAACTTATAACCTGACTCTTGATGGGAACTACGTAATCAAAGTTGCTCATTTTGCAGCCACTATAGCATGAGGTTTTTCACAGCTTGGCTAAAGTAGAAAGCTTTTTATAATAGGGATCTGGTAGACAGCAGCATACCGGATATTAGACTTGTCCCAGAGGGTCCATTCTCCTATAGCTCTGCACACATAATGGCGGAAGAAGGATATAGCCTCTTGATCTTTAGCACAGAAAAAATAAGAAATCAATTATGTCTGACTTTCTAGCAATGTTCTGCTATTAATTACATTTAATGGTTACAAAACTCACATGTAGGCATCCTTATGAAGAAATAAAGAAACAAAGGGCCAAGGAGCCAACACATGACTAAACAGAGCACCAGCTTTTGAATTGATACGTGTAAAGCTGCCAGAGCTGTCTTGCATACACAAAAAGTTCAGTTCAACCCCACCCAAAATCTGAGGAAAGTTTCTCCTGTTCTGATTTTTCTTTTCTTATTGCGGCTGTGCAGAAATAGTGAGGAATCTGAGAAAAGTCTTAGAAAGCAGATTCAATTAATCTGCTTACCACTTAGAATATATATATTTTAAAGCACTGAATATTGGCTTAAGTAAGTAAACGCTTGACACTATTTAATTTCTAGAAATACTGACTTTTTTAATGTCACATTTTAGTCTAGGTTGGTAAGTAATACATTTGTGTGTTTGTTTCCTGTTCATTCTCAGATAAATTAATAAATAAGTGTTTAAAAACTGAGACCCTAACATGTATTTTGCTTTTAGCACAAAGCATTCACTCTTTTCAGCTTCCAAATACCTGTGATTCTCCTGAAAATCATTTATTTTAATATCCATTAAAAATTATAATTCACATAATAGCATTCAAATAATTTATTCCAAATTTTTAGTGACCGTAATTGTTACTTTGTATTGTGATGGTTAGCAGTATCAGTGAGTAGGACTAAACCAATAATTTTCAGGTAACAATTTATTTGCTGAAATGTGTGAGGTTAGGCACTCAAGCACTATCTGTGAAGTAAAGTTAAATATGCTTCAACACAGGCAAAAAAAATGGAAACATCAATAATTTATTTTCCCATTTTGAAACATTTTGATTTTTCAGGACAATTTCACAAGGGGACATAGGAGGCTGATTTTCAAAGTAACTTTTCATTTCTTGTGCTTTGATTAGTAATCTCATTAAATAAAATATTCCTTGTTAAGCTGCAATTTTAGAGACAATAATCCTCAAAACATTTAGGATTGTTCCTTTGGGAAAGGAGGAGAAAACAACCCATAGTAAATGTAATCAGTACTTCTTCCTTGTTTTAATATCTTTAACCAAACAGCAACCAGACACAGAAGCCTACTCTGTTCTTTGCTCCCTTAATACCATTTACTTTTATGACCGAGGTCCTCATGGATCAGATGGGGATATTGATATAAGTCCTGCTTTCTTTTAATCCAAAACCTCTACTAAAGTTCTGTTCCCAACAGCCACTCTGTCTGAACTTGTGAAGGACATTTCTGGTGCAGAGAGTGAGCAGTGCTTAACAAAGTACAGCAGCTGTCTTAATCTTCTCCCTAAATTTCACTGCTCTTAGAGCTGCTTTAATCACAGAGATTCAAAACTGGAAGGGGCCTCTTGGGTCATTGAGGATAGTCTCCTGGCATCACAAGCAACCATATCATATGAAATCCTTCATAAACTGATTGTACTCTTCTTAATTCATCTGTTTCACACATAAGAGCAACAGATTACAAAGGGACTTAAAACAAAAGTATCTGTTGAGCCAGGCTTATGTCACACATCTCTGAATAATGTCTGATGGCCACTGGCAGTTTAAAGGATAGGATTTCCTTTCAGTGAACCATTAGTGATGCTGATTCCCCACAAATGAGAATATATCTAAGCAGCATATTTCAAATAAACAATGTATCTCAAATAGAATAAAAAGGTGTCCTTCTCATAAAACCAAAGGAAAACAATATCAACCCTTTTTCCAATGCTTCCCTTTCTTGGGATTTTAGACTATTGCCTTGTAATGACTGTAGGGTCTCTCACACTGAACCAAAGGGTTTGGCTTTTCCATGACCCTTGCCTGTCAGGTTTTCTTCAGATGCTGCTTGTGAACCAGTATGACTTCAAACAGTCCGGACTCTGCTAGGATGTAACTGCAGCTTTTCTCTGTGGCTACAGGGCTCTTGGGTGAATGGTGTGGTTCATGCATTCCAGATGCACTTAACCTAGGCTATTCCTCATTCAAGCCTTAGGTTAACACATATATTCCAATCTAACAATTACTGGACTGTAAAATCCACTGTTGCAACCATACACCACACATGGCATCCAAACATCGTCCTTTGGTGAGGAGAGGTAATCATGGGACCCACAGCCTTTGTGTCAGCTTGCATGGCCCACCTTGAACGCATTCTCTCCACACCTGGAAAGCTACAAATCTACAAGTTCAACTGGGCATCACTGTTTCTGCATGGACTAGTTACTCTCTTGGCACAAGCACAAAGCACAAGGACTAGACGTTTAACAGAAGCAGAAATCCAGAGATCTTCTTGCTAGCACATTTTAGTGCCATCCAGAATAATAGGCATTTATTTGGCCCACCTTTAGAATAAAATTAAATATTGCTAACAATAAAATGAGTACATTTTTGTTCCTGAATAAAATAAGATGTTTTATCATTTTTTTAAAATTATTCCAGATGCTCTGCTGAGATGTTCTATGTCTTTGAAAATAAAAAGGAACAAGGATCCCATTTGGATTTCATCCCACAGCTTCTGTCTGAGGACAGAACACTAATTTTGCATTTTGGTAATACTTTGGGACTCAGTGCATGAAAACAGTTTCGCAAGAAGCCTCTTACTTTGTGTGGTATATATAAAAACACTTCTCTCTTTTGTTTTCACAACTGCATAATCCACACCTTTAGTAAGCTTCTTTAAAAGCACTTTTTCTTGAAAATCTTCAGGAAATCTATACCCTTTGATAAACCACAAAAAATGTTATTAAGGAAATAAGAATAGCGTGAGGTTGGGCTACATACTTTAGGAAGAGGCAAATTTTGCAAAGAGACTGAGACTTCAGGGCAGTGGAACGTGGGGAGTTAGAGCAGTGAGAGAGGCTCTGGGTTAAAAGACCACTTATATTTCCCCCTGGATACATATAACCTGTACTGATCTTGAATGATTTTTTTAATATATAAGCTCTGATTATACACAGGAAAATATTGTAAAGTATTATTATTATTATTATTATTATTATTATTGTTATTGTTATTATTGTTATTATTATTATTATAGTTTTTAATTTGGACACTCAGTCTGACAATCCCAAGAAAGAGCTAAAATTTCCTGCATGTAAATTTCTACCCTCAGCTAAATACCTAGGGATGT
>WHYT01017733.1:169265-290717 GCA_009806455.1 Tetrax tetrax | reverse complement strand
AAAAAAAAAAAAAAAAAAAAGAAAGAAAGAAAAAAAGAGTTTCAGTGCCCCAGTGAATAATTTATAGCTGTTTCCTTTTCAACAAAGGGAATGTTGAATATTTTTTACAATAGCAGGTACATAATTGTTTTATGCTGGGGGCACTTATTGTAACTCATTCATTATATCATCTTGCTAGTTTTCATGGCATGCATTTATTTGTTCTCTTAGTGGAACAATTTGAATGACAACTAGGAGAAATAGTGGGGGATAGAGAGTGAGAAATGGCATGTTAAAAGACTTAAACCAGTTTGATAGACAGCTTGAAAACACTATCAATACCATCAACACTATCAGCACAGGGAGAGTGAAAGGTCTAGATCCAGTGACCACTTTTTTTGACAAATGTTCTTTTTCTTTTCTCCCTCCAGAATTGTCTTTGTTCATTCATTTCAGTTGATTTGGGTCAGAAAGGAGACTACCATGCAATAGAAACCTTAAGACTGTGAAAAAGGAAAAAAAGACAACATAGAACCACATGCGAGAAAATCTTGAAAGTCAAATCAATGAGCTTCCTCTAAAGAAATAACTAACCCTAGAAGTTCGACCTAGACAGTGAGACCATATATCAGACAGAAGTCTGAGGTTTTTGTGACCCTTGTCATTGGGAAAACATTTTAACTACATTGACTTATTTCCCCTCTATTTTTTTTTTAAGTTGTAAAAACTCAGAATTCTCTGTGTTCTTTCCTCCCTGATCTTTCCATTAGAGAAAGTGTAATTCTACAGGATGGTGAAAAGACAATTGATATACATTAAAACATACTAAAGGCTTCTTCAAATGGTCAGGTTCTGCCAAAAGGTCAGGTATTAGAGGTATGGTTTCTGTGACCTTAATGATGCTGCCATAACTTACAGTATCTGATGCAGAAAGCTTACTAAAGTCTTTGTATTATTATTTAACATTACTACTACTATTACAATTAACATCTCACAGTAAATTGTACATCTAGTTTTGCTTTCACTTGTGTGGACGTAGAGACAGGTATAAAGATGTTTATGCATTACTGGCCTTACTACAGTCAAACATGCTTCCTGGGTTTTATTCATTTCTAAATGGGCCTTTTAAAATTTGACCATCACAAAACAGTAGGATGAGTTCGTAATAAACAAATATGAACTATGAACACAGGCAACTGTTTAGCATGGTAGGCACAATGCTTTTCTACCTGTACTTCAGTAAGCATCTTCTCTTACTTCTGCGTCCTCCTCCAGTCCTTTTCGTAAAAAGGGACTTTCATGTCTTATACAGTTTAACTCATCAGTTCTGTAGGGTTTTTGAATTATTATACTTGACATCATATTTCCTAATTAGTCAATAGTCAGAACGATTCTCTAATTTGAACATACATTAGGCTAGATTTCAATTATCTTCTGTTTCCTTGAATCACAAGGTCCCTGTGCTTTGGCCTGTGAGGAGCTTGCACTAGATTACTGCAACTTTTAATCTGATTCCAGCAAACACTTTTCCATATAATATTTGGTTTAAGTTGAATACTTAAATGGTGTAGATAAAACAGAAAAAAAATGGACATCGAGGAGGTTGGATTTAGCATGCAAAAATAGAAAAGTGTGTTACATATGAATATACACAGTGCACAAATTCACTTTTTCTAGAGCTATTTCCCTGTTTGAAGGACAAAGGATGTCTCTGAAATACTACCAAAATCAGAGGAGATTTTTTTTACCCCATCAGAGCCCAAATCAAAAGAGAATTGTTTCTTATGGCTATCTATATATGTACAGGTACCCTTTTCATTTTCTCTCCAAAATATTTCTATGTGGCATCCTCCAAAGAAAAACAAAAAAGAAATTAGTGCAGCTCTCTGCGGCTTACCAATGTCAGAGAGCAGCACTAAAAAGCAAAAGACTCCAGATGCATTCCATGGTGTGAATCACAGCCACCTGTCTTGTAGGAAATCATAATAAATTACTGTTCTTGTCCCCACATATTTTCTCTCTCTGTTCACTGCTGAGCTATTTCTGTCAATAGCATCTTAGGTTCTTACAAGGCTAATTCAAAATCTACTAAAGTCAAAGTTGCCCCAGTGACTTCAGTGGGGTTTGTACACTTGAGGCAAAATCACAATGACTTCGTTGAGTTAAAGGGCCCAATTTGTCTTTTTTGACTCACACAAAACTTTCATTGTATTAAAGGGTGTAGTTATGTGATGAACAGCAGGAAAAAGTAATAGAAGAGAGGTAAAAATAATCACAGAATCGTAGAATCTTTAAGATTGGAAAAGATCTCCAAGATCATCAAGTCCAACCATCAACCTATCACCACCATGCCTACTAATCCATGTCCTGGTGTGCCATGTCTGGCACTAACGAAAGCATTAAGGTTCTCAAAGAAGTGCTGAATTCATTAAAGAGGTAAGAAGCTCATGTTACTGTAGAAGAGCTAAGATCCACATGTCTGTGGATGTCTGTATAACAGAAAGTTTGTGTCCTCCCTGCAAGTGCGTGAACGTCATGATCACACAAGTGAGAACCTGGGGCATGCAAGATGCAAATGAGGGTCAAGCTCTTGCCCTCCTTCAATAAAGTTGTCACTTTCCTTGCATCTGAATGCTGGCAATGTGAATGGTAAACTCCATCTTGAGGAGCAAGATGAGACTATGCTTACATGCATATATATATATGAGACTAGAATCTTAAGAGAAAACCTCATTCCATCAAAGTTAATTGGAGTCTTGCCACTGACTTCAGCGTGGCCAGAATTTCATCAATGGCTTTTAATCGGACTGACTATCCAAATAAATAAGGCAAGGTGGATTTGGCTGTCGGTGACCTATATAAGATCTCACAGTCAGCAATAAACTCCAAATTGACTAACTCAGAACACTATTCTGAAACCACAAACTTCCTCCCCCAAAACCAAAAATACAGGACATTTTGATAACAGAAGAGCAGTAAGTAGAGGGACAATAAAGGAAATGGTGAGAAACCAAACATATCTAGTTAGTTATTGTTAGAGCTGTAATAATTAGAATTTCAGTATCTGTCATCTTTTAATCTCTATCACATATTACTTTGATTGCATTTAATTTTCTTGGAGTTGGGTTTCTATTTTTTTGGTTCATTTTCATTTAAAGAAAACAGCTGGAAAAGGAGAAAAAAAAAGTTTTGAAATTCAACCCAGTTTTAAAATGGTTAAAACTCTGTTTAATATCAAAAGCAATTTTAACAAATCAACTAAGGATGTTTAATGCTTACTGTTTCAGATGTTAATTTCTTTTGCTGAAACTAAGTTTTCTGCTTTTACTCTGATTTTTTTTTTTTTAACTTGTTGAATTGTAGGACAGTTGAGTATTTGGTCAGAGTGCCCAAAGGAAAAAGAAAAAATCACCTTGAAGCTAGGATTTTTAGCTCAGAAGGAAATATTTTGGATGATTATGAGTGAAGAGAGAGGACAATAATGAACATGTTTTTACAGACTAACTTATAGAAAGTGCTACCAATTTCCTATAATAAATGCATTGCATATGCATACACATGCACACATATATACATGTGCATATATGCATGCAGATTTTTTAAAACAGAACACATTTTTGGAGGAGGAAATAAAAGTATTCTTTTGTTTAAAGACTATATGATTTTCTTACCCTATAGGCTACACTTAGTACGTTGAAATTTAGTTAGATGCCTAGCGTTCCTGCTTATGGATCTAATGCAGTATTTTTTGGATTCCCATTCAAGCCATCTGTTTATTTTATTCTAATGTATCATGCCATAATTCTATGTAATTATGGGCACCCAGTCTTCCAAGACAAACAGCTGACACCTGGAGACATGTAAGGAATAACTCATAAGTTAAGGTTAGCTGCCCAGCTCCCATTACATTGACATTTAAAGTATATTCTATGAGTTCGAGCTAAACCAAAAATGTTATTCAGTGGTTCTTAGATTCAGAAATAAACATACAATAGGCTAGACAGAGATTGTCAGCCTGTCATTATAATACTGGCTGTTAACAACCACAATTAAGGAAGGCTGCATATCAATTATTATTTGTCTGGAACATGAACTTCCCTAAGCATGAAAGGAAGTGATGCAGCCTGTATTACTGTCTCCACTCTTCAGCTAATTAGTACTGTTTTTAATGGCTTCATCTGCCCAGGATCAATTGTCTAATGGGGAACAGTTCTCTGTCAGTTAATAAGGTGAGGAACTGTATAATATGATTATGTCTGGCTCCAAAATAGTGCTTCAAACAACACTAAAACAATCATGTGATGGAATAAATAGACTGATGCAGGACTGCCAGATAATTCTGGAGCAAGCACACTGTTCCAGTAAGGGTACAAATGTCTGATACAAGTGTGGCACACAGTAAGGAAAGAGTGGGACATTGTCTGGAAATGCTGGAAGTTTAATTAAGAGAGGGAGCCAGTGGCAATATGTGTTTAAACTGTTTTTTTAAAGAACATTAGCATAAGGAATGTGAAAGGGAAGGGCTCTATTTCTAAAAATACTTGCTGCAGAAATAAACTGCTTTGTGGTTGTCCTGCTTGGAAGAGCGTGTATTTTAAACTTTCCATTCAGAAAATACCAGCTAGTACTGAAAAGGGTAGAAAACAGCTTGATGATATGTGCTCTGTGCTGTGAAAGGTGGGCTATATATACACATCATATACCATACCTCTGCTTCTGAGGGTAACTGAATGTTCTCCTTTGGGTCAGCCATAGAGAATTTGGTAGGCTGTTGCTCATTGGGATGGAGGCAGTAGACAACTCAGCACAGATTGGCATGAAGCAAAGCAGGATGTGCACAAAAAGCAGTATGACTTCAGACTTGACTTCTTTCTGCTACAATTGATCACCATTACCCACAGGCTAATTGGCATTGTTCTTGGCATTTACAAAAAAAACAAAAGGGATTATGCCAAGCCCTTATAAAAACAAGAAGCAGACTTTGTGGTATAGGAAATAATGAAGCTTTATAATTTATAAGTTGGTGAAAGCACTAGAGTAATACCCAAAACATGCATTTTTTTTTTTTCTATTCCAGACCTAATCACCTCATGTACCTTCTTCAGGTATAGAGTATCCTCCTTGGGATAGAAAAGAACACTGAAAACAAATGAAGGGGGAAAAAAGGGTATATTTAATAGGATTTTCTTTAACAGAAGAACTTCTCTCAAGTTCCTGAAGTTCACGCATTTACATATGTATTCAAATATATAACAGGAAAATATCTGTAAAGATTTACCCCTCCTTCCACAGTTGACGTAAGCTGTTAGATATCAAATCACACACCTCAATACACAATCATTACACAGTTCTTATGCCCACCAGGGAAGAAACCAGTGCTTCAGATCTTTGGATCTCAACAAACTCACACTTTCCTAGGCAAACTGTCTTACAATCCTATTTGAACCTATTGCCTCTGGAAAGATCATCAGCCATAACATTGGATGTCCAGCCCTTGCTCCTCTTCTGAATAAGCTGAAAGGCCTGTATCTCCCAGAAGGCCATTTCAATAATTTGGACAGCAGAAACCCTGCCAGCATTTCAGGGTTGCCCAGCTAAAAAGCCCTGCTTTTCACTGCACTGCGTAAACAAAGCAGAGCCTTGGAGGAGTGGGCTATTCGTACACACATGGAGACCATTTATGTTACAGCATTGGAAAAAAAAAAAGGCTTCTTTTTTTCAGGAATGGTATGTGCATTGTATATTTGTGATGGGGAAAAGATAGGTCACACTGGTGTTTGAAATGCTTAGCTATAATACATTGACAAAAAATGTTGCTCTTACAGGTAGAGTATTGCAGGGATATAGCTTTAGCTTTAACCTGTGCTGGTCAGAATACACCAAACATAAAAGCATTGCATGAAGACAGTAAAACTTGAAAAAAGATATTAATCATTGCTATAGGGTGCCCCTGTGAAGTCCATATTTCCAGAAAGAAGAAGATATTTGCATTCCATGAACAGAACAAAATGCAACCAAACAGAACAGAGGAGTCAAAGGTTAAATGTGTGAAAGAAAAAGAAGAAACACATTCTTCTGTCTGAGTTACATCACTTGAGAATGGATATAATTTTCAGCAGATGGACTACCTCATTCCTATTTTTACTTTCTATTTCTGTTCAACTCACTTCCAATCAGCACTTGAGATTATTGAGGACAAGTGGAATTTGCATCCAAGAAGAGATTTTAGCTGTTGCACATGGAAGGAGTGTCAGTGACCTGTCTACTTCTCTTTTGCTAACTGCCACAGCTTAGAAAAGAGAAACGTCTGGTTGGTACTACCTTAGGTTCCTCTTTCAACTTACTACTGAAGATAATTTTTTGTGGTTTTCCCTTAAAAGGTACATTACTGAAAATAGTTACAGCACAATCTAGCACGGACAGCCCAGAACTCAGTCAAGGCAGAATTGCAGTTACTAAGATCTTTATGAAGTTATAATAATGTACTGATTCTCAAAGATACATTCTGGGATCCATTGTTTATGCATGAAAATATGCTTTATGTTCAACAGTCAGTGAGGTAGAGTTAAGAAAGAGACGTCATTTTGGAGTAGGAAAGAAATAAGCAGTTTTGAATGGGAAACAGTCTGGGGAGAAATGCAAAAGGATGGAAACAGAAGAACAAGTTTTAATTGTCTCCCTTCTCCAAACATGTCTTTCTGTCATTACCGCATACACTTCCTTAAGTAACAGGTAAACTGGGAGGCATCAGCAACTCACGTGATTTTAAATGTACATTAACAAATACATTCAGAGGGATTAGGAAACCAGCTACATTTTTGGCAGGAATTATTTTTCATTGTGGAATGACTGTTGTTAACCTGATACTCTCTCCCTCAAATTCTTTCTCACACTCTCTGTACCATTCTCTTCCAACATTTGAAAGAGTTGGTTAAAAAAAAAACAAACTATAAATTTAAGATTGACAAGCCATATGGCAATATCAATTAACAATTACATTTTCCTGAGAGTTAGGGATTTGGCTTAGGTAGTTTGTATTTGAAAGAGGACATGTAAAGATTTTTTTATAAGCCCTGAAGATTTATCAATTCAATGTCTGTCAGAAGCACTTGTGCTTTTATTACAGAATAAGGAAGAACATTCTAAGTAAATGGATGCACTTTTGTTGAAGATATTTGAGACCTAGACATCTCTGCTTCAAAACCAGATTTTTTATTACTGAGTAGCAGAACATAAATTTTGGTTTTTTTCAATAACACAGGACTTCACAAATGCTCAGAAGAAAATGTTTCTGCTAGGCCAGCAAGTAACAAAAGGTGTTAACATGGAAAAATGCATAAGATGTTCTAGTAGGGAACATAATGAACAGTGGTGTGTGTCCAGCTTTGAGAAAGTTAAAGCAGCAGTCATTTTAGTCTAATTTTTTCAGCAGCACTATTGTCCAGGGTCTTTTTAAGTGGGGAAAAGAAAAAAAAAAAGTGCTATGATTGAAAGACACACAGACTTTTTCTCTAATACTGAACACAAGAATAAGACCTTGTTTACATTCATGAAATTTTAATTCACAACTACAGCCACTATTTTGGAGGAGAACGTGAAGGATTCCCTCACCAGATGTGCATTCACACTCCTAAGATCCACAGTTACTCCAGCCTGTAAGTTAATGGTGGTGATACAAAGTCTTACAACATTTCTATTGGTATTTTTATGAAAAAAAAAAAACAACAAAAAACATTGCCCTCTGTGTAGCTGGGACCTCAAGGAATTCAGGACGTGGGAAACACCTCAGCTGTGAGAGGAGAAACACAAGACTCATCAGCAGTGAAGCAAGGTGTGGAAGCAGGCACAGCTAACAGCAACTCAAACTTGCATATCAATGATTTCTTCTTCGAAGTATATTATAGATTAGAAACACATAACATCAGCTTATGATACTCAGCTGTTGCAGGGAACGCCTTCATTGATTGCTGTCAGAACACTAAGAAACAGGAGAGTGAAAGGGCAACAGCTAAGTTTGGAGATGGAAGGCAGCAGATTTTGCTCCTGTCAGGTGCTTTTACTATCCCTAGGGCTCTCTATAGGAGTTTACAGAGTCCAAAAGTGGAAAACATCATCATGGAGCAACTACTCTCACAATGACAAGTGGAGAATTCTGTCCAGGTGGTACCTTCGGGTCATTGGAGGAGGATGAGAAGGAGGAGCGGGGGGGATTTATTGAATTAAGAGTGAGCAATGAGCTGTGAAATGTCTTGACACTAGGTTAATGCACCTTATCCTTGTGTCTCTCAAACAAGGAAGAAATGTTAACATGAAAGTGTATTTTGCTTCAACATTATATTTGGGGCTTTTTGTATCATGTCCTACTTTTCACTCTCCACATTTTAGGTGCTTTCCTGAAATGAGTGCTAATGCCCCTAGAGCATCCTTCATTCCCTTCAGAATTCACATCAAAAAGGAGGGCTCTTATGAAGAGAACTGATATTCTTAAACTCATAGGATTAAGCAAAGGCCCCAAAGTTTTGTTTATTGATTCACTCCAAAGGAAAAAAGTACCTGCAACCTTTGCTCTTTTAATAGCTCAGTGAAAAGTTTTCTATAGAGGACGTTTCCTAAGATAGAACAGTTTTTTACAAATATTGTGGACTAACTAGTGCACGTGATTTTAACATCCTTACTAGTGGCAATCAACTCGGTTTCCAATTCAGAAAGGTATTTTGAAGCTGCAGGACTAAACTCCTGCCGAGGTCGGTGGTGTGTAAGTACCTATCTCATAATCAGGTGATTAGATGCATTTTCCTTTCCTTATGCTTCCTTTATATAGTACCTGGCCAGAGCTCAGGCTTCTGTTGAAGTATGTTTCAATGCCAGACAGCACTTAAACATAATGAAGGACATAACAAACAAATAATCACATATTAAATATTAATACAAACTTTCTAAGGACTGGGTAGTAAATAACTGAAAACAGATTGCCTGGAGAAGTTGAAGAGACTCCACTACTGGAAAATTTAGGAACAGATAGTCATCTCTCAGGGCTGGAATTGTCACTGCTGCTGTCCTGAATCCAGAAGATGAACATCATAACTTTCACTTCCATGCACATGAGCCTAATCCCCTACCATCCTATTCCACAAGAACTACCCACTCAAAATTTTCTATTGCCAGCAGTTTGCGGGTAACTGACCTGAAAACAGAATTACACAAGCCAAGGTGCTAATTGCATATTGTTTACCTTCTACCAATACCATCAGCTTCGTTACTATCTTGGTCAGTTAGAAAAAACAAGTTACTCATGTAAAAGCAAAATTGATGAACTGTAGAGATGGGAAGACTTCAAGGTAATCTGGATATTCCTCACTAATATTAATCCTCTGGGCTATATATTACTGATTGGTTTGTTTGGCAAGATGGAAAAAATGGTAGTTGCCTAAGGAATACGTGAGAATATTAATTACTGTCCTGGTACAGGAAGGAAAGAAGGATGTCATTTGTCATGGTATGATTGTAGGTCAGCAATACTTGAGCCCTGATCCTTTAAATGATGGTTGGCTGCTTCCCCTTTCTCATCTCAAGTGGGTAAGTTGAAAGCCTGCCTCTCTCCCATCCCTCCCTCTTTTGTGTCTGAGTGTGCATGGGAATAAAGCGGAGGTGGGGAAGGCTTTCAGCTGTAGCAGTGCGCGCAGGAGGAATGGAACAGCCCATTGCCAGCAGGAGGTCGTCATGTCCTCCCCAGCCCCTCAGCAAGGTGCTAAACATCTCTCAGGATGTTCACATGATCCTTCTTGCTGCTGTCCCCTCCTCAAATCACACTGACCTTTCCCTCTGGCCCTTTACCCAACCATGGGTCTGCTTTCAAATGGGATAAACTGAAAACTTTTCAATGCTGCTAAAGAAAATCAACAATGAGCCACAAAAGGAGTTTAGGCCTGACTTAGGCTCTAGTAATATAAAACTGTTAAGTGGAACAACCAAACTCAGCAAGTACCAAGCTGTGACAGATCTACACATAGGAACAGCTTCACAAATCTCTCCATGGGCCACTAGCAGCTTAACAACTGCATGCAATTATTTAGATGTATAGTTTATTCCTGCATAATTTATGCAGATTCATTTTCAGCTATTTTACCCAAACACAAAATAATAGTTTCATGATTACAGCATCATCTGGTGACATCAAAGCACTCCACCATTATGATTCACATCCCCATTAACGATAATGCACAAGACAAATGTGAATCTTTATTAGGTTAATTCTATTTTGCCCATTTTGCAGATGAGTAAGTGGGAGCACAGAGAGGTTAAGTGATTTGCCCCAGGTCACAGAGTGAAATCTGGAAGTAAAAACAATGTGTGAGTGTGGTCTAAAAGCCATATACATTACAATTAAATAATGAGGTATTTAACAACAAAGAAATTCTAAAAACTAGGGCTTCATATCCCACCTAAGTATGGATTTAACAGGTAATCTTGCATTCCTCATAAATGTTAAACTTCCTGTGATCACTAAATAACTCTGAAGAATGGAAAAAAAAAGCAAGAAAAAACTTTTCCTTCTCTCTTTAAAAAGTAAATAAGACAGAAAAAGTACTGCTAAAGTTGCAACAAAGAGAAACGGTCTGTCCTAAAGTGACATTGATTTTTTTGCAGTGCCCTCCCCATCTTAAATGTCCTTAAACAAAAAGCCACATAAAGCAAAGTTCTGTGGTCTACAGGAAAGTAAAACAAAAGGAAAGATCTGTTCTTTAAATAACAAGGTTTTACTGAACTCTCTTTATTTGACTTATTAATAAGGTGGATGTAATTAACTTAGTCAGTTTTAACTTAAGGGTCAGTAACATACTGCTGCTCCAATTAAGAAAGTTTCTAATAAATGCCTGCATAACTAGAAATGCTGTAAAAAGCATTCTTTTTCTTGGTGTAAAAGTATTTTCAACACAAGCTTTAAAACACAGTGAAAAAAGTATAGTAAGCTAACACTAATATGCAAAAATGTAGATCATATTTTTGAAACAGTCATTGTTTTACATATTTGTATTTGTTTTTCCTTCAAGGATGAAAAGCTAAGCCAAGTTTCTATCTTCAACCATTTAAATGAGCACAAAGTTTAAATGAGCCCATATGCTTCATATAACAGTAAAACAGCTAACTGTGCTCAGTTGTTTAGTTTGAGACAGAATTTTTAAAGTTTCAGTCACAAGAGACTTTACAGTGCAGAAACTTCCACTGCTGAGTGAAAGTTAATATTTATGATGCATTAGAAGCAGAAAAAAACATAGGGGAAACAGGAATTAACTCCTGCTATATTTAAACTTTCTAAAATTTCCCACTAGGTTCGTCAGACATCGTTGTTACTGAAACAAATCTTTAGTCATGTAGCAGGGAAAAATGCCTTTGACCATGAAAGTCCCACCTTTTTCTCTCCCAGAATCCCATCCAGGCTTACTGATGTTACCACGCTGAGAACCGACACATCATTTTGCTGATTATGCAGGTGACAGAAAACATATATCAGAAATGTCAAATATATTCCTTGACATGGGAATGAGGGAACCTGGCTCTCAGGTTTCTTGATATTATCTTCACTTCCACTATTGTAATGTACAAAGAATCGGATTCTGGAATTTCAGTGTTTACACATTATTTCCATATGCATTTTAGTGGTTATCTGTTCAACTGTATTGACAACGCCTGTCTCTGTATGGTTGCAAATTTAACCCCTCTGACATGTTGTCCATGCATTGCTATGTTCAATAGTACTCAGGAGTTCAGTGCTGCAGACTGAGTGGGCAGAGAGCAGGATGCCTTGGAGTGGCATGTTTAAAAGGCTTTTTCTAAACTATTCTTCCAGAAGGCTCAGCCTTCTCTTTGAATAAATATATTCCTTCCCAGAGGGACTGGGTGTCAGCCAGCTCTTATCCACATCATGATCAAAAGTTATTCCCTACTGACAAGCCAAGTATCAGCTGGCCAACTTTTTTTTTTTGTTGTTGTACCCAAATATGAATTTTCAACAAAAAGACCCCTTGTCAACAAAGGAAGGCTTTTTTTTTTTCTGTCATGAACTCCCAGAATAATAGTCTCATTCATCAGGAAGTACTGAACAGTTCAGCAATATACTCCAGTACAGCCACGTTGTTTTACTTGTATCTCATTTTCATATCTCAGATGAGTTCAGCTTCCTCTGATTCACAAAGTAGAGGTCTACAAGGAGGGAATAGCTTTCTATATTCCCAGTCTGCTTTCTCCTTTAGCTAATCCACTCATTTCAAAACTGCTCTCTTGCAATCAGTCCAATATTTTTGTTAGCTTTAGGTTTGCAGTCAAAACACTGAGGTTAATGTTTTCTAGATACTTGGGAAGTCCATTCATGCAACATATAAAAGACTGTGAACTTTTCCATCCCAATATATGTTTACAAATCCACTGCATAATTAGTGACACTATTAAGTTAGCTGGCTCAAATTTAAGACTAAAGTAAAAAATCATGCTCATTACCTTTGAAATCAATAATAGCCCATTTCACCTCTAGTTTCCCTGGAAACCTCTAGTTTCCCCACGGTATTCTCCTGCGGAAGCTGGCAGCCCATGGCTTGGATGGGTACACTCTTGGCTGGGTAAGGAGCTGGCTGGAGGGCCGGGCTCAGAGAGTGGTGGTGAATGGAGTTAAATCCAGCTGGCTACCGGTCACAAGTGGTGTTCCCCAGGGGTCGGTGCTGCGGCCTGTCCTCTTCAATATCTTTACTGATGATCTGGATGAGGGCATTGAGTGCACCCTCAGTAAGTTCGCAGATGACACCAAATTGGCTGGGAGTGTGGATCTGCCTGGGGGTAGCGAGGCCCTGCAGAGGGATCTGGACAGGCTGGAGAGCTGGGCTGAAGCCAATGGGATGAGGTTCAACAAGACCAAATGCCGAGTCCTGCACTTTGGCCACAACAACCCCAGGCAGCGCTATAGGCTTGGGGCGGAGTGGCTGGAGGACTGTGTGGAGGAAACGGACCTGGGGGTACTGATTGATGCTCGGCTGAGCATGAGCCGACAGTGTGCCCGGGTGGCCAAGAAGGCCAACGGCATCCTGGCTTGCATCAAAAACAGTGTTACTAGCAGGAACAGGGAGGTAATTGTCCCCCTGTACTCGGCACTGGTGAGGCCGCACCTCGAGTACTGTGTTCAGTTTTGGGCCCCTCACTGCAAGAAAGACATTGAGGCCCTGGAACGTGTTCAGAGGAGGGCTACGAAGCTGGTGAGGGGTCTGGGGCACAGGCCTTATAAGGAGCGGCTGAGGGAGCTGGGATTGTTCAGTCTGGAGAAGAGAAGGCTCAGGGGAGACCTTATAGCTCTCTATAACTTCCTGAAGGGAGGTTGTGGTGAGCTAGGGGTCGGCCTTTTCTCTCGTGTAGACAGTGATAGAACTAGAGGCAATGGTTTCAAGCTGCGCCAGGGGAGATTCAGGCTGGACATTAGGAAATATTACTTCTCGGAAAGGGTAGTCAGGCACTGGAATGCACTGCCCAGGGAGGTGGTGGAGTCACCGACCATGGGGATGTTCAAGAAACGTTTGGATGTTGTGTTGAGGGCTATGATTTAGCTGAGAAGTATTGGTGATGGTTGGACTGGATGATCTTTTAGGTCTTTTCCAATCATGATAATTCTGTGATTCTGTGATTCTGTGATTCTGTGATTCTGTGAAAAGTTAGTTGCTAAGTGTAGTATCAACATCAGTTCTAGAAATACTTCAGTTCTATTCAATTAAAAGAAGAGAACTGATCAAAACTGAAATATGAAGTTACTAAATTACTTTAACATAATATATCCAATAAAATAATTTTATTTAAAGCTCTAAGATAATTTTTTTAAAGCAGAAAGCAATTATTCATTACGTATGGAAAGACAGAGGCTTACAGACTAATGCATATTCCTAGCTTTTGGGAGATATATTCTCACTTTTTCCTACATGATGAACTGCTAAAAGGAATGTATCAATTATTTTTATAGCTAGTTCTCATGGATCCCTCTGATGGAACATTTTTTACAAGTATATGACATCTACAGGAATACCAAACCAAAGGGTCAAATTTTTGCAAAGCATTTAGCCAGAAGCAATGAGACATATTAACTTTATAAGTCAACTGCTCCCTTGCACATTTCAGTACGGAGCTGCAGTTGATTAAAACTATTGAGTCCACTATGCAAAGCTACAAATAAGTACAAACAATAACAAAACCAAAATTACATATGCTGAGGTCACCACAATCTGATCATTTGCAGTTAATAATGTCATTCATTTCATGACATAACTGAAATAGAAAAGAGTAAAGCAGTTGATATATCTTACTTGAATTAATGTTCTTGAATTTTTTCAGCTTTACAAGTAACTGGAGTTACTGCTCATTGTGGAAAGAACTGTATTTTTGCTAATTTCTAACTGTAAATTGTGGCAAACTATGTTCTTTTCAAAAACTGAATAAGAATTTATATTTTTTTAAAGATAGCAAATTTAGCTTTCACAAAACATTATTCACTCCAATTTGCATTTGCAGTACTATATGACCTAGCTCAAATCACTTCTTATCATAGTTCAAATTCAATTCAGATGACAATATATATCTATAAATGACAAGAAGTGTTGTTCAAAATTGTCTATCCTACTGCAAATCAAGTATATTTCCATACATTTCTGTCAAGCTACGCTGGGTTTATACTGATATAATGAACCCTAAAGATTTTATGATTTGAATGACAAAATGCATGAATCAGACATTTCACTGACAGAGATTCTTGCAGAATTTCTATTCCTCACTGAAAGCCATTCAAGAACTTGTTATCACAGGTGGAACAGGGAAATATTTACTTATCTTCTCTTGACTTCTTTACCTCTAGAGATTGATTGGACAAGGAATTTGGACCAGTTCTTCACTCTTTTTTTCATATCCAGTTTTTCTACTTTGATGCCCATCAGAGTGCTAAGATACAATCAGAAGAACCAGATATTCACTTTCATTAGGCCTTTTAGATCAGATTTTATGGCAAACATAAAACAGCGTACTGAAGTTGTCTTGGTCTATACCAGCTGAGAATTTGGTCTGAAGTGTTAAGCAAAAACACTATTCACAACTTTGTCCAGGATTTTATGCATTTTTGGCAGCTCTTCATTTGAAACATCTTTGCTAGAGGGTTTACTGAGAAGTAGAAAAGCTGAACATAGATTTAATAGGTAAAATGGGTTATGAATACAAACAAGGAAAGCCAAGCCATTCTCAATTTTTTTCCAACAGCATAAACCAGTTAACAGGAGTTGTTAACAA
The DNA here is from genome assembly GCA_009806455.1 of Tetrax tetrax. Classification (NCBI taxonomy): domain Eukaryota; kingdom Metazoa; phylum Chordata; class Aves; order Otidiformes; family Otididae; genus Tetrax; species Tetrax tetrax. Next base: position 275,435 of record WHYT01017733.1, on the reverse strand, counting down.
TTAATAGGCTGTTTGGTGGATCTTTGCAAGATCTTTAAGCCTGGGATTACACATGCATACAAAAGAAAACAAGATATAGAGTATGACATACTGGGTGAAACAGTTGCATTTGTTTTCTTTGTTATACATGAGATGGTTATGTTATATTTTGGCATATTAAAACCCATTTAAAAACCTTCTATTTTCAAATGAAGGCACATAGATATTCAAGTCAGGGATTAAAAAAATGATTAGTTATATAGGTATCAGTGAATCTGAATTTGTCATACTAATGTCAACATATATTTCACAGTAGAAATTTTGAATTAAACTTTAAAATGAAATTATGTTTATGTATCACTCTTACACTGAAAAGAAATTATTAAAATGGTATTCTACTTTACATTGCAGCACTGTATATAATAACAATACAAGTAACGTACAAGTATCAAAGAATCTTTTTATAAGATTTTCCTCACCACAGTTATTTATTTTTTGCAACAAGTTAGGAGATCACATTGTTATATGCTGGTAAAAGTATCCTACGGTCCCTGTTTAATTCCCAGAGAAACCTGTCAGTGGTAAAAGATGTGCTACAAAAGGGATAAAAAGTAAAGAACGTGTCTATTATCAGTTTAATGATAGGATAGATGTTCCCTTCAAAGTTTTTCCTGTTACGAAGCCTCACCAGTGAATAAAAGTATCTAATGTATTATTCAGATAAAGGCCTCTGAACCTTAGACAGAAGGAAATTCATACCACCTTACATTGCTTTATTAAGTCTATATTAAGGGCTCCATTACTTTAAAGAAACTGTTTAAGTAACATTAAGGCTATGACCCAAACTGACAAAAGTAAGGAAATACAGATAGCTTCATTTCCATCTTTAAAATATGCCACTGTGGGGAAGAAAAAGGAACAATGGAGTAAGAGATTTTGCTTCTCATCTTGGGCTGAGAGAAACATTTGGGGGAAAAGAAAAAAAAAAAAAAAAAAAAAAACCAGCCTGAATCTTCACCTGACATTCAACTGAATCCAAATAAAAATTGTTTAAAGTTTGGCTCTCTTCCCATTACCTCACACCATGGGTCATTTGCAGATCGAGGAGCAAGTTTTCAGGCTGCTATAGGAATGCCAGACAATTCCTTCCCTCACTGCAACAGTAAATGTTAGAATAAAGAACCCAATTACTGCTACTGGAGCTATAGGTAAAACACTGGTGCTCAAGGGTTTTCACGTGTTGTCTGCCCATGAGACATACTGTGAAATCTTCAGAGAGTGAAAGATCTCTCTCTACCTTCTTTTTCCTTTTATACAGGGGGAATGGAGGAAAGAGGATATAAGGGGGAGAATAAGATCACCAGTAAAAAGATCAACAGGTTGCAAAGTAGCCATCACTGTAGAGGAAAGGGAAACACCATTAGACAACTATTTCTCTACTGCAGCTCTTAGCCTAGAGGTAAAATTATTTTGCCTTTATACCACGCCACTATTATATCGGATGAATTCTAGCATAATTCTAACAAACAGTAAGTAAACTAGAAATACCTGTTATCTAAATATTGTCTTTCAAGGTTGATATTAATTTTAAGTGAAATTATATTACTCAGGTGAATGTCCTACATCCTTTCATCTCACATGAAGGCCTAAAACACAGTTTCATGCTATATCTCTGCTGTTGAAAGCATTGATATAGTCCTAATACCAGTATTTTAGCATGTATTTAAAACCTTTGTTAATAGAGGAAGTATACGAGTGCATGCTTGTGGCTGGGAATGTCTTTAAATCTCTCAATAGTTGAATGCTAGCTTCAGTCATAAACTTTGGCTTTATTCTTATGGACTCACTTCTGCATTGACACAGCATGCTGCCTCCAATTTGCTTACCTCTCATACCGAGATTCCCCATCAGGTGGACAGAAAAAAGCAGAAAAGTTATATAGTATCATCACAGCAAATAAGACAGTCTGCATTAGACAGGACTCTCCATAGGTTCTTACACACAAAGTCACTGCCCTTTCTATCATCAGATTACTTGTGTTGCAACTTTTTTATGTTACAAGAGACTTTCCTCTTTTCCTTTGTTTTATGGCCTATCTAAAATATTCTGTACCCTCAGCACACAAACATGACATAGCATTTTTTATAACAAACCTGGAGACCAGAGTCACAAATGTTGAACAGAAAATATCCTCTTGTTCAAATTCCTAGCTCTGCAAGTGGGTTTCAGCAAAGCTGAATAAAAAAAAAATTAATATCGTTAGGCACCAGTGTTTAACTGTGGGATTTATTAACAGTTGGACTAAACTTGGAAATAAATACATTGGTAAGTTCTCCAGTTCCTCAGATCAAGATTCAATGGCTTTCTGAAACATATTTGGCCAAATCTAAATTTAAACTGCAGTGGGTGAAAGCAAGCAAACTGTAGTATTTATATAAGATCAGATTCAACGATCTACGGCCTTTTTTGGCCTTACACACTATGACATTATGATAAAAGTATATGATATCCAAACTAGAGGAGCATGGATTTGTATAATTTCCATGGAAAAACATTATGAAAATACAAGAGATTAATTTTGACAAGACATTCATTTAAAAGGACAAATGGCTAAATGGATAGCAGGCTATATTTAAAAGGTTCAAAATGAGCAAACAGGCTCAAACAAAAAAAAAAAATTAACCTCCCACGCTGAGGCAAGCAGCTATCTTTCAGTTCTTGTCATTTCCATTCAGATAGAAATAACACACACTATATTACCTTTCCAGCCTGTGGTGCTTGTGTTATTCATATATATGTTACAAGCCAAGCCTTGCACAAGAAAAGACAATCCCAGAAAGTTACCTTGTACAGACTCTGTCTCCATAGTTCCATCACAATGAGTGGAAACAGTTGTTCTTACCTCACCCTGAGGCCACTATCCTTACAGTCCCACATCTGCAAATCCTTTGTCAGTAAGCTTCTCTTGTAGTTCCTGCATGCCTCACCCCTTGGTAGAGTTGTGGATAATGGTCCTTTTGCTTTCCTGGTTCAAAGATACTGTTTTCTTGCAAGTATTTGCATCCACTACTGCTGTGTATGATTTCTCCCTCCCTAGAGGACCTCTTAACCACCTATTTCCTGAGGAAACTTGTTGACCTTAGTCTTGCTTCCATTCCCATTGGAGCCACGTGGTCTCTGATATGTGTACTCTCTTGAAGCTGACAATAACAGCAATGAGTGATAAGGCAAATCCATACATTACATTCTATTGCTCTCTCACAAGATGGACTTCACCTCCCTCTTGTCACACAAAGCAAAAGGAAAAACAGGAACTACCTATCTGCAAAGAAAGCAAACAACATGGCAAAGAGCCAGAGAGCTCTGAATAGCACTTCTCCCTGACAACGATAGCTACCCTGAACAAGTAGAAAATCATTATTTTTGTAGGAAGTCTGATAGAGTTACTTGCATTTTCTATAATTTTTAAAGAAGTCAAAATAGTAGATGGAGTGTGAGGCCTTTCACAAAGGCTCTTGCTCCCGACAAGCTAGTGAAACATCTGCATCACAATATACCTCTTAATCATTCAAAGTGCATCGTTCTCAACACGCAATTGGAACACCACTTAATATTTCATCAGTCTACTTTGTTACCAACATAGTTTAACTTTTCCAGGTCAGTGGAAATTATCTAGTAGGTACAGAAGAAGAAAAGATAATGAATGACAGATTCTAGCTCTTTGTTTGACACAATGTGTCACTTACCCTGTCTCAGTATTTTCTTTTGTAAAATGGGAAAAAATAGCTTTCTACATATCTAAGCGTAATGTTTAGTAAATGAATGATTAGTAAATTAAATTTTCTGCAAAAATGAAGAACAGCAGCAATTCTACATATTCTTCTCCCCATTCACTGCCTGCACCTGAGACTACAGGGATGGATCCATTCCTTCCCTTCTTCTTGAAGGAATCCTACTTCTTTATCGTATCAATATGGTTTTTAAGGAAAATATTCTTGCTCTTTCTATCTGCATACTGCATTTTCTATGACAAAAGGCAAAATTTAATCTTAAAACCAGGACTTCTGTGCAAAACATGAGCTGTTTGCTTAACCTGGCAAGAGAACAACTGAGTCTCCACCATGTTGATTGAGCAGGTGAAGACTTCATCCTGCAAGGTGCTGTTAACCTGTGGAAAGATCAGGCCTATATTATAATTTAAGCATAAGCATAGTCCTCTTGCTGGTTGTACAACAATATACACTCACACATATATGTACAAACACACTATCATAGATCTCTGTATATGAATACACACATGAATAAATGACTGCTGGATACAAATACAAACATGTCTCAGGCTGGGACACTTTGAATTATTTCTAACACATATAAGGCAAATCATCTATTTAAAATCTCACAAAAGGAATATTCTCCCAGGATGCATTCTTGTATGCTAAAATTCAACTAACACTAGACTTCTTTTTGGAAAAAAATAAACGTTAAAAAGACTAGGTTTCAAATGGAAGTGCTGACAGGCCTTTAAATATCGCAGCTTGAATAGACTCACCACTGTATATTAACAACTGTAGTCATAAGATCTCAACATTTTTCCCCTCCCCGTCTTTCCCTGGAGCTGCTCAAAAAGCTAAGCCCCTTTTCACATTCTTAATGACCAAAAGTTAAAAAAATGGGGGGAAAAAAAAAAAAGAAAAAGAAAAAAAAAAGACTTAAAAGTTCAGCTGGATTTTCTTCTGGTTTCCTAATGAGCTTAACATCTCTCAAGATGCCTTTGGTAAAGGAGAAAATCTTTTCAAAAAGACCCATTTTCCTGCTGACAGTACAGTCTTTCTGAAGTAACATCAGAAGACCATAAGGGTGACATCCAAGCCACCTGAGCTGGCGATACAAGCTCTGTAGCCAATAGATTTCTATCCTCTCTTTACACCACATTTTCTAGCAACAGTGTTCTTTAGAATAGGGTCAAAAAAAAAATTTCTGTTTAGTTGTCTAAAGGAAACAAATAATTTTTTCATCAGATCTCTGCTAGAGCTTGGCCAAAGTCAAAGTATATTGTAATTTAATTTGTCATAAAAGACCCGAAGTAGCTGGCTTTTAATAAAACAGGAGATCACAAACTTATGTAGTTTCACATCACCTTGAGTATACATTAACAATGGTACCTGACCTATTTCATAATTTTTTTTTCGCTGTTAGATAACAGAGAATAGTCTCACAATAAACTTTAATCTTGCACAGTGGCAAAAAAAAAAAGTAAGAAGCAGCAGCTGCTACATATGTAACATCTGCAAAAAGGAATACTGTCTTGAATGCAATGACTATCTATTACAACTGTGCATGGGATTTGGACATGTAAAAAAGTTACTTACATAACTGTCATTGCTCATGTGAGTTATCTGATGGAAAACGGGCTACCTCAGTGTTTGGATTATTTATGTATCAGAGCAACTACAAAACTGGGCCTTACTACGTACTATATCTGGTATATAGAAAAATATATATGTTTTTGCCACTCAGATTATGTTTTGGTGGCACTACAATACAGCAAGAGCTGACATTCTCTAGTTAAATAAGTGTAATACCATGCTATTACAGGAAGAGGCTATATTATTGGGTCAGAATTATCAAATTCTGCAATTTATTTTTGTGACAGAAATCCAAAACGAGTGTGGAGACTTTAAGGAGGTTAATCATAGATTACACCCGAACAAACAAGACAAGAAACTCAATGGTGCTCAATTTTGAAATTTGATGGAGGAACACTTCTCATTTTCTATCTTTTTACAACTTCTATCATTTTTGCTATAGTTGCCCTAATTCTGTAATTTCTGTAATTATGGATGATCTATTGCGAAATAAGCCATTAACAATCATTTCAGTGTACCTGAGGGCCTAATTAAGATTAATGTGGGGTTTTTTTTCAGAAACAGAAGAACAAGACACTGGACCAAAGTGCTTGAAAAAGGCAGTTTTCCTAACATCCTGAGTTCCCATGTGTGGAAGTCCTCCTTCTTCGCATGATTCAACACTTGAGTGGAGCTGGGAAGCCTGGCCAGAATATGGAAGAGTCCAGCATGATACACTTCCAGAATAAGGACTTACCAAAGACCTTAAACTTGATCTGGCAGTTGATTGTCTCCAGAGGTGGGAATTAATTCAGCCCCCAGATCAGCTTAATCCCCTTGTGAGAAGAAACCTTAAATTATGATAAACTCTACTAAATTATTTATGATATCTCTATGATATAATGAAGCTTTATTCAGCAAGACCTTTGTCTCAGGCTTACATCGAGAATGGAATGGGGCAACTGATCATGAAGCTCCAGTAACTGTAGACTTCTGGAGCAGAAGTACTAAATTGGTTTGTTTAAATTTAGTCTTAGAACAATTCTGTTGATTTCAGAGGAGTTAACATAAGAGGGAGTCTAGCCCGTAAAACCTGATTCTGCCCTGTTTTACACTGAGTGTGGCCTCAGAGAGGCAACTGGGTCTGCCAGGGCAGCATTTCCGTTCCTGATGTAGACTGCAGGAAGTCCTATAGTCCTGCAATTCTCACGTAACCGTTATTGTCTTATTTTCAACTGGCTGCTGTAAGCTGTAAAAATGAATATGTTAAAAAAAAACAACAAAAAAACCTCACCAAAACCCAAAAATCCCACAAGACTGGTGCTTTAAGATATCCAGTCTTAGAACCTGACGCAATAAAAAGTATATATGTACATTCTACTTCCACACAATTAAAGCCAGACATTTTCTTTTTAACAAAACCCAGCCCCCAGTTGTAGTCAATACCATACAGAGGCATTTAGAGAGCAACAAAGTCTCACAGGAAATTCTTTATATAAAGAGATTCAGAAATGAAAATACCATACAGGTCACAGTCATTGGCACATAATGGTACAGTTAAGCTGTTCATTTCTAATTAGGCCTGTGATGAGAAAATAGCCAATTTTGCTTTCTGCTTCTTGGTGTGTTCAACAATTTTGTCAGCCAAAAACTGTTAGCTGCTGAATTTTTAACGATCCTTTATTGGATAATAAGGTTTTGTTTTCATTTCTCTCAAACTGCTGGAGTCTCCGTTAACAATTATATTGGGGAAAAGGTTTCCACAGTAGGTGGGCCCCACAGTCTGTCTAAACCATGGATTAGCATTATGGAAAAAAAATAAAAACCAGAGGGAAAAAACAAAGAGCATCTAAGAAAGGCAGGTTTGATTTGGGGTGTGTACAGAATTAGGTTACTTCATTACATAAATTAAGCAAAGGAAATGAATACATTCAATACAGTGAAACTTATATGAGTCTGCTACTCTCTGGGTCGGCAAGATCCAGACACCTAGTTGAAGTGGTCTGTAATTAACGGTCAAATAAAACTATACTTTTTACTTCAGGAATAATATGAGGTTTTGACAGTAGAGCTAGTCAAATCCCTGGCAGGTGCATGCCTGGCTCAAAACCTCCTTCTGTCCTGCTGTGTTGTGTTACTGACCTGTTCCAAGGACAAGGTCCTTTTGTTTTTTAGCAGGAATTGTTCACATTTAACTCAAAAAAACCTGCTCCTCTTTTCACTTCAGGAGTATCTTCTCTTCAAACTTGTTCCTTTTCATTTCTAAGGCAAAAGAAAGGTTTCTTATTGGCTCAACAAGATAGAATTCTTCATTTCTTATTTTCTTTGTGGAGCTGTGGATAACCTCTGCTGTGCTCTCTGGTCTCACATATCAGCTAGCAGCACTTTGGGATCTTCGAGATGGCACATCAAGAAAAAGTGTCTGGTTTGGACAACTGCTTTAGTGTTGAAATTTGAATATAAATAAGTGCCTGAATGGGTTTCAGGTTGGAGAGACAAAATCGGTGACTGCAGAAGGAAAGAAGACAAAAATAAAGAAAGTTCAAATGCACTGGAAAAAAGGACAGTGCAAGCCATGTAACAACAGAGGATTTTTTTAGAGAGTATCTAAATTCTTTAAAAATGTTTTTGCAGTAGAATTGTATTGCAAAGCCTCCAAATCTACACAGTTAGGAATATAGACATCATATTTGTAGGTTTCATTGCACCACCTACTTCCTGAGAAGACTCACTGTCACTTTGTATTAAAAACTCAGTATTGCTTTTAATATTATCAAACTTTTACAATTTCCCATCTGGGCACAAAAATGAATGATAAAATGAAAAAAATCTAGCCATAACAGACCAACTATTTTCATGCATAAGGTAAAAGAATAATTTGTTTCTCCAATATAAAAAATAATCCAGTGACCTTTTCTTTCTTTCAAAGACTCTGAAGAAGAGACATAAAATTCATCATCATGATTGACCATTTTGGTAAGGATATGGTTTCTGTTGCAATACCTGGACAAACAGACAAGCCTTTGAAAAATCTCTATTTAACTACATTCATTTCACTTTTTCATCAGATTAAATTTCCACTGATTTCAACTGCAAAAGCATCCTCAGACCTTCACACTTTCTAGAGATAGAGTGCCTATTCTGCCACTCCACAAATTTGATCTCTTATTTAGTACTGGACTCCAAGCTGTAAAGATAAATTAATTTTTATGAATCTTGCAAATATTATCACAGTCACAACAATATGAAAAAAGTATCTGAGGAAAAATTCTGCCAAGGGAGTGAAGTTTGAGTAAAGTATATTTAGTAAGGTAATGGGTCACAGTCTGAATAATTAGGATACCCAGAAATAAAAATCACTATATATAAATACTTATTTAAAGGATGGTATTACAAAGCACATGTGAAAAAAGGAGGATGGGATTACAGATAGGTTTAAATCTTCATTTCTTAATCTACATTTTTTTTAACTTACTAAACATCTGTAAAATACAGCTTGATATGTCTAATACATTTATACAAGAAAAGTAAATGTAATTGTGCATGCAGAATCAATGCACATATTCAGGCACATAAGGGCACACAGAGACATATAAATTAAATCAATGAGAAACAGTGAAGCAATATAAGGGTGTAGGATAAATTGTGTCTACCTCATTTTTAATTGCATGGCTCATCCTAACCGTATGGTGAAGAACGATATAACCTATTCCATTTGGTGTATACTGACCACGTCACATTCATCTTAACTTCACATTCTGCCCAAATGCATTTCCTTGGTTGGTGTAGCCCACCAAACCAACAGATGAAAAGAAGCTGTGCTGTCTTGATGCAGCCAGTAAAGCAGTTTCACTCAAATAGCTGCAGAATACTGTAACAGGAATGCTCAAAATCTTTAAGCTACAAGATGTGATGATAAGCATTCACTGTTTGCTATGAAATATGTGTGTTGTATGTTTTGGTGCTCATATTTGAATCAACTCAATATTATCGTCAACCAAAAGTCTCCCTGAGGAATCCAACAACATAAAGTCTGTCTGCTGAAGAGCTGTATTTAACCTGCTATATAGTCAGGAAATTGAGATCATCCAGGATCTCCTGCCCAGTGGCCTCAGGTTTTTTTTCGCTTTTTGATTGTACTGATCCAGATTCTTTCAAGTCTTAAACTTCTTCAGCTTCTGCTTCACCTGCTTTACCAGGCTAAACTTTTCTATCTGTGCTTTGTACTCTCCATGCTACTTTAATAGGCTGCTAAACCTGAAGCTCCAGAGGCAACGAGCTCAGTGAAATCAATGGGAAATATCTGTGTGCACCAAAGGCCAGATTTTGATCCATTGTGTTCAAGCAGAATGATCCTCATTAACCTAACAGACAAAGGCAGCAATGAGCAGCACTTCTGTAATATCCATGAAATCACTATTTCATGATACCAGTGAGAGCCCAGGGAGGAGGTTTCTTGGTTGCAATAATTAATAATTTACAAAAAGCTTTAACTACGCAAGGCATTGCCCACCTGGAAATTGGAATGAAAGGATATTAATGAAGCTGCAATGCAGATGGTCATGTTGAAGGTGATGAAGAATTTATTAGGGAGACAGTCATCAGAGGCTGTGTAGTATATGAAGCATAAAACTGCTATAACTAATGACAGCAAGTAGTTTAGGCAAGTAATGGACAGCATAGCTACAAAAGGGAACATGGAGATATATTATTTAGTAATAAAGTTCTCATAAAAATGTGAAATATGAAGTAGAAAGATTAATATGATTGCACAAGCCATCTTAAATATCCGTACCGAACTTCCACCTTTTAAAAGTAGACTGAATTTATGCCCCGGCAGCAACACGTAAGTCACAGCACTTATTTACATAGTTTATGCAAACTACTGCAGATCTATGGGCTTAATTTATTGAAATAATGTTTGAAAGTGGTTTAATTTATTGCATTAACAATAGGGCAGATGCTATATTTCTACCTGCCAAATGATCCAAGAAGCATAGGTCAGGTTTTCAATCATCATATCATACTCCAGAAGATCCAGGGGCCTGCAGGTTAGTGGCTGCTCCGCTTTAATAATTTCAGTCTTCCCTGAGATTGAGTAATAATCCTGTCTTTACATCTCCACTGTTGTAATTCATGTTTGTACAAAACCTGGGTGGAAGAGTCGGCTGCAGACGACAACACAAATACAAACATTGCTTTAGACACTTTTTTTCCTAGCATTTTGTATGCAACTGAAGCTAGAAAATATGTTTTTATTAAACCATCTCTTCTATGGTTTTCTTCAGTAGTAGAAAGCTGAAGAAGTATTTTAGATTATGCTAACACTAGCATGCAGAGGAGGTGAGTAGGGGAAAATTACTGAGGATTCTGGGCTATTTTTAAAAGCTGTTTAAGCCTGCTTTTCTCTCACCCATCTGAATTCATAATACATTAGGAAATGTGTCTTTAATGCATACATTGATCAAGCTACCTAATTAGAGGAAGCCATTCTTTTTTCCAGTTCTTTTTAAAATGTATGAATACTTATCTCAAACCAAAACCACTATACTTGAATGTGAATTTTCTGTCCAAAATAAAAGATCGTTCTAGTGCAGATGCCCTGTAATACAAAAAGCATTGCAAATTGCTACATTTCAGTCCGCAATATAGGTTTATCCTTCTTCCCAGCTTAAAAAGAAAAAAATACTCTAAAATATTCTTGATGTTATCAAAAAAGGGGGATTTTCATGCATTTGCCCAAATTTATCCCTAATACTTGTCTTTAGTGGAATAACAATAATGTGAGATTGGCACAAAGTAAAACATGAAAGGATTTTCTTGAGAACATTGACCTGATCATTCATCTAGAAGGACAGCTATTTTCTCAGCCACTCTTTTACTTATTGTGATTTTAATTGTTTTTTGTGTCATTGTAATTTTCTATAGAGCAGTACTTCTGGAAATGCCATCAGTACTGGGAAATACTGCTTACATCTCTGGATTGCTGAGATAATTTCGGAAAGCGGCAGAAGTTCAACTGGTATATTTTTGCCTAAGACAATAACTGGCAAAAATCTGGGATGTGATAAGATACTTTCTGTCAGAGTTTTCTCAGTTGTCCATTTGAACATGAATAGTTAAAACGGAGCTGTCTGCCAACACTGAGGGTAAACCCTGTCTACAGAGCACTCAGTCTCTGATATTAAAACAGCACTTAAGTAGTGAATAAAATATATACATACATACACATATATATTCAGATAAATAAAATCAGCTTCTCTGAAAATGCTCTTTTTCTGCAGGGCACAGACAACTCTTCAGAGTAGGGATAGGGAGCTATCCCTAAGAAGCTAAGAACTGTAGCTTGCATCTGGAAGCGGAAGCTTTGCCTATAAACACAGGTAACAGACTTTCCTAATTGTGGTTATGGAATGAATATATCCTGAATCACAGTCTAAAGACTATCTCATGTGTGTTTGTTTTTTAAAGAAATGGAAAAACTACACCGACAGTTATTTGCATAATTGAGAGACAAACTGAATGAAATACAAAGGGTTATTTTGGTATTGTCAGCAGTAATATTATATTCACAAATTCAGGGTCACTCACTATTGAGAGACTTATAAAATCTTCTAATGGGTAGCAGTATGAACAAATCTATATGTTTTGTTTCTTTGAGCACTTGTTTACAAATCATATAACATCTGCTATGAGGAACAGACCATTTTCCCTCTAAACTGTTTCTTTTCTTTCCTTCTTTCTCTTTTTCCTTCATTCTTTCTTTCTTTAGGAGGGGTAAAAAGCTTAGAAAAATTGACCTACAAGGTGGATAATTTTCTTTTTCCATAGTACATTGAATTATTCTGCTACTTGGATGTAGTTTGTCATATTTAGTAGAGGGGTTTTTTGAATCATAAATGAATAAAATAGTTCATTTAACAGTTACTGGAATTTTGCACTTTCCCCTTGTGAGTGGTTTAGCTGGCCTTGTAATACTGTTTTGGCCAGTTGAAATCTCATGAGTTATGAGTGTTATTTCCTTACAATTGCACATATTTTCCATATTTCACACAAACCAGTTATTTATCACACACATATACATGTGTTTCAAATTATTTTTAAATTAGTTCCTTCCTATTTTATACAGTTTTTAAATTACTCTAAGTGGTTTGAATCTTAAAATAAATTATCCGCTTATTAATGTTTTTCAAGATTTCATAGAATAGCTGCTGGTTTGTTTATGAAGAACACACTTTCTCACCTATGCATCACATCCTGTTGCACCAACGGATCCTTGGCAATGGGTTCTCCCTTTCTCTCCTATGAATGGTGTAGAGCCTGACAAGTATGGTAGAAATTGGGAATGCCTGAGGTTCAAGACACTCCTGAAACAATCCTCATCATCTACTTCTGTTGTGCCAGATGGCAAAGGCTGCATAGTTTCACATGTCAATCCTGCAAACAATGGGCATAGGAGAAAGGTAATACATAAGTGCCCTTGTGACACAATAAGGTGACATTTAATACATAACACATAGTATATTAAATATATTTTAATGTAAACTATATGCAATGTATTATATATTTATATATTATATATTTAGATTGTAGATATATATAGTTTAATAGATAGATATATGTATCTAGTTAGCTAGCTTTTGCAGAATTCTATATACACCCACAGCACCTTCTGGTGCTTTTTTCTAAGCTCCCTGTAATTGGTCACCAGTAACAAGTATGTGAGAGGAAACTGTACCAGCACTGTAAACAGAAGGGTTACTATCTTTTTTGGTTTATTATGTGACACTTCTGCAGATTCTGCCTAGTGTTGCATTGAACCTTACTGTTGTCCCAGTGCATTGCAAATTCATTCCTATTTTTCTCGCCACTATCATTTGTGATCCCTTTTGCAGTGTTATTGCTATCCAGGTTTCACTGTCTCTGAAAAAATTTGAGTTTTGAATTATATTTGGCCCAGACAGATAAACGTTCCTTTTTTTCCATATTGAATTTCATTTACTTCTCCACTTAAATTATTTCTCTTTTTTTCAGTAGTGACTGCAACACTTTCAAATTCATCATCAATGATTTGTATGACTAGGCCTATCATCCCACTTCAAAATCAATATGAAAGATGTTAAATGAAGTAGAACTTAAAACCAGTTCCTACTTCATTGACTAAGCTCCTCCCTTTTCAATCTATGGCAGTTTACATTTCTTCTTCCTTTATGGTTCTGCAGTCACATTTCAGGCTGTGGATCAGTCTGAAAATCAGTCATTCATTTTACATGCAGTAAAATGTTGTCATCTTCGTCTGTCAAGATGTCATCTTCAAAATCTTCTCGTTGCTCTAGGTTCCTGAGAATCACGTTATATCTCTACTCTGTTTCCAGTGAGGAAAGTACTGCTTCTGTAGCACACCAAAAATATACTATTTATAAAGTCATAGAATCACAGAATAGTTTGGGTCGGAAGGGACTTCTAAAGGTCATCTAGTCCAACCCCCCTGCAAGACAGATCAGGTTGCTCAGAGCCCTGTCCAACCTGGCCTTGAATGTCTCTAGGCATGAGGCACCCACCACCTCTCTGGGCAACCAAGTCAAAATATTTCTTATTCAGTTTTCCTTGTGAGTGAAGGAAATTACCTTGCTCCTCTCCCAGATGCAGCTTTTCTAAGTGGCAGGTAATGAGACGAGGAAGAAAAGGGGTGGTTCTTTTTTTTTTTCACTTGTGTCTGCCTGCTTACATAACTTGAATGGAGTTGACTTGAGGAGTAAGAGGACCTGCTCTCTGGTATGTCTGAGTAACCTACTTCCAAGTGACCTTTTTTCTCTCAATATTTTTCCAGCACCATTCTGAGATACAAATTGAATCTTCAGAAAATAATTGCCAAAATCACTATTCTTTTTTCCCTTTTGAATTTGCTTTGTTTTCTCTGTAGTGTTTTGGTAATTACCCAGATTTACATGTCTCATCAGAAATAATTGCCTGTGGCAGAGTAAATGAATTTCCTAATCGCCTTCCTACCAGTTGGCCTGAAGAATTTGTAAATGTTCCACTTTTCCAAGTATTATTTTATCCGGTCTTTGTCAATGTATATTTGAAAACATCACCTTTTGCTAGTTACATAAGCTTTATTTTGTATGCCTCTTGCTTAACAAAGATCTTTCAAAAGATAACTGAATTTCAAGAATTTTTAACCATTACTAATCTTCTCCCTTTTTCTAAATGTTATATTTTCTTCCCAGAACTTTTTCTTCTTCAAAAACAATTTTTTAACAATTTTAGTTTGCTTAACTACTTTGACATACAATAACTAACAGAGATTATTTTTTATTCCCCTGACATTCCTTCAACATACTTCATTCTTTTTCTATTTATTCCTCATAAATTCGGGTTCATTCCTCTTTTCCAATTTTACATTCTAGAAAAAAAAATCTTTCATACCATTGACGATCCTTTGAAAAATTACAAGAATGCTGATTTCTTCTTCCTTTCATTCTTCCTTAAAAAATAGAAATAAATATAAACATTAACATAAATTATTTTTATCCCTAACTAAAGAATACTTCAAATAAGCTGCTCTGAAAGATGGTAGAACATCCTAACAGACATTAAGTCCCACTATATAGTTCTGCAGGTTGTGGTTGAACAATTCTTTCCTTTTTCCTTCACTAGAGGAAAACAAACACAGGTCTATTCATGTACTTATGTTTTAGTCACAGAAAATCCTCACTGAGGAAGAAAGAATTAGGAGGAAGTAAATGCTGATTAAAATTTAAACATGTGGACACAGATTTCTTAATTTCTTCCATTAAGTGATTCCTGAACTGTGTTACCCTCTACGTCTTAAGAATCCATTGACTTAATACTAATTGGAATTGAAAAGAGAATTACTCAAAATTGGTACTATTCCTACATTCCTTTTTTCCCTACTTTTATAAAGACATAAAGAAAGATGTAAGATGAATTTTCTGTTATTTAGTTTACCTATTTTATTAGCAAAGTGATTGCTATCCTCAATGCTTCCAAATAAGTTTAAAAACAAATAATTTCTGTGAGCTATAGTCATCAAAGAGTTTTTCCTTCTTTCTCCATAATGCTGAAAAACCTATATCCAGTGCCTGTGCTTTTCCTTCTTTTTTTTTTCCTAATCCAATACATTTCACAACAATGTTCTCCAGATGCAATTGTAATTCACTAGCATTATACCTATGCTAACTTCAAATATCTGGTGCCCCTTGGACTTTTAGTTACAAATTCAAATGTTTTTTTATAATATTCCCTTTACAACAACCACCCTTCTAGGCATCAGTTAGTCCTATTAGTACTAACAGATAGCACTACAGACAATACTTAATTATCTAGACTATTACCTATAGATAATTTCTATCCCTTCCATATTCCCAGTTGTTTTTTATGCTCCTTTTAGAACCTCAATGATATTTAAATACAATCATTCTCCTCTTCCTCATAATTTTCTATTTCATAAACACTTCATCCTCTATTCTATCTTAACATCACATGCCAAGCCATACATGAAGTTGTAAGGTAGATTTACTCTACAGCAGTGGATGCATTATAGAAAATTAAGAGTGATTGCATGAAGATCCATCTCAGAATGGCTAAAGATAAGAAACAAGATAAAGGCAGTTTATCCCGCTTGTTATGTCTGAAAGGGACCCAAGACCAAGAAGGTGAATCACATGTTAACATTAGGGAACTTACCTAGACTTGCCCTCAGGGTGGGAAACCACCTTACCACTAAAGAGAAGGAAACAATCTTAAAAAAATAAGAACAATAAAATATGAGTAGAAGAGCAAAAAATATAATCTTACTTTTGGTATCAGATGTGGAGTCTATGTGAGTTTCTAAGAAGCTGAATTCTCTTTAATTTTCATTGAAAGATAGGCTAACATTGAGCAGGTGGTGAAGGTTGTCAGTGTTACATCGACAATGTTTAGAGCAAAAGATCTCAAAAAATTCCCAAGTTACCATGAAATTCTAACAGCACTTTAGCTAAAATATAATCTAACAGGAAAAAAAAATAAAAACCAACAACCTTACCTCTCTGGAAATATTCAGCACATAATTACAGTCAGTAGCTTTCTGTCTAAACTGTGTGAGAGAGAATGCAAATGTTTAACATAAAGCCCTTAAAAGTTGGAGATTATTTTAAAAGCTACATTGTCAAAAGGCCAGAAGGTGTTTTTCTATTACTACTGGTCCAAAAAAAAAACCCAACCCAAACTCAAAACCAGGAACAGGAAGTAATATATCAGCCTTAAGAATTTAAAACTCAAGGTAAATAGCACAAACCTTTTCTTCCAATAAACTATATAGACATTATTCACAGAATTGGTTCTGCTAAGATAAATAAATATTGAAACACTGCACTTTCAGAAAACATAGGCAATCAATGTAAAGATACATGGAATTTTCCTTTTAAAATGAAATAGATATAGTAAAAAATCTAAGCATCAAGAAATCCAGAAATAATTTAAATAATTAAAAATAATCATAAGATACACCATATTGGAAGGAAATTGACTGTCCATCAGAAGTGTATTTAGATATAAAATATCTCAGGATGCATGACATATATATGACTGTGATGTGTCCATCATAGCGTTCACATGATCTTAGCCAGCTTTACAAGGGATGTTAAGATGAGAAAGGATCATCAGTCATCTATTCTGATTTCCTGCATGATAAAGGACTAGCATTTTCAAAGCACATACATAATTTAGAAACATATAGACTGTGGGGTTCTTGTTAGATGCCCGACTCCTACTGATTCCACATTTGATAAATGACACTGAGTATCTTAAATCTCTAAGGTCCAGATCCTCAAAGGCACTTTGGAAACTAATTCTCCCTACAATCAAAGAAAATCAAATGCCTAAATGTCTTTGAGGACCTGGGCCTAACCCATTTTTGAAAAATTTGCCCTTTATGTCTCTCTTGATAAAGATAGGTGCAGTTAGATGAGGGGCCATTTTCATTTTCCTTCATAAGGAGGTGATAATGCAGGCACTTGTCTTTAAGCATTCATCCAGGAAGTGGATGACTTGGAATCAGCCCTCTTCTCTGTCTGAGGATATTCTAATTACATCTTCTGCCTCCCAAGAGGATGCCCTAAAGAGTACTCTCTGCTAAGCTATACTCTACACCACTCAGCAGAGGGTGCATTATCCACTGCCATTTGCACAGCTGCCCTATCATGAAAAAAAGAGAATTCAAGATTCACTGGGCCTGAGAGAGAAAACAAGCAGAAAGACGGCACACATTTGGAGAAAGGGACTACAT
The DNA here is from genome assembly GCA_009806455.1 of Tetrax tetrax. NCBI lineage: Eukaryota > Metazoa > Chordata > Aves > Otidiformes > Otididae > Tetrax > Tetrax tetrax. The sequence continues at coordinate 257,819 of WHYT01017733.1, read as the reverse complement.
GGATCACCTTGCTTGAGTTCATTCCTTATCTATATTATTGATATATTATGGAAAATACAGCTGTGGATATGGGAGCAGGAGTCCTACCTGCTCCTAGCTACCAGGGTAGTGCCTTAGCCATTGGGCTGCCCTGTAAAAGAGAACTATCGACAACACTAGCACCAGCGCAGTCACAGGGACTTTCTCTGCGCCTTTTTTTAACATGTGCAGATCGTGCTCTTTCTCTGAAAGACAATTTGAATGCTTGCTTTCAGGAGAGGATAACAGCCCATGAATTCCAAGTAGGAAATCTGAGCAAGTCTCCTAACCCTCGAGGACAGTTTAAAATGCACTCTTTTCACAGGATATTTCTCATTGTCTACTGTCAGCTGCTGCTAACTTCAGGTGTCTCCTTGCTAAATCAGTCAACTTTGATTCCCATTCTGAGGGAATGGGAACATTACCAACAGCCTACACAAGGTGCGCAAGTGCTGAGCACAGAACCCTGGGCTCCATTCTACAAGGCAGCATGTGGGCATGGCTGGCATTGCACTTAGCTTTTACAATACCTAAATTCATTGTTGGATTCATTTGTAAGACTTTAAGTAACATAGCTACCCAGTTCAAAAGTGACCAGACTCAAAGAAAGAAACATGGAAATTAAGAATTCTCAGGATAATCCTGAAAATAAGTTAAGTCAAATGGCTGTCACTGCTGGGGTGCAGACAGCAACTTTCCAAAGGTACAAGAGTACTGGCACCATTTAAAAACTCCTCCTACAACTGTCCCAAAATGTAAATACATCTTGTCTCACATGTAGTGCATAATGTAATTCCCCTCTGTGATCAGGAGAAACAAGAGAAAAAGCGAATGAGTCCTGATTAATGAAAATCTAGATGGGAAGCTCCTGTACTATTTTCCTTCTGCCAGAATAGCACTAACATACTCTGTTTAGAAAAATCAACAGTAGGCTTTAGGCAAGACATATAAGAGGGCCACAGTAGGCCTGACCCTACAGTTATCCTATGATTTATAGTCTTCTTACAGCAATGTACTGTATTTGACACTGGCTAAGGGGTTAATCAGTTCTGAGCATTGGCTTGGTAATAGGGTCCTGCCCTCGAGGTCTAGTCAATCAATCAGAGTTGTCCAACGCTGTAATGCCTCAGTTCTGTGTGTAGGCAGATGAGTGTGCTGTCGCTCAGCATCCTGGAGGTATATGGGCTTTCAGAAGCTTAGTGGGAATTCCACCTACATCAGGATTGTCAGGTCGCTCCTCAGAGAGCACTGAGGATAAGAAGTGAGGTGACCATGTTGAAAAAGAGGTCACTGTCTTCTCTGAGGGCAGCCTGAAGCCTTGGACCTGCTGAGAATAGGAAGCTATAGCCATTTTGAAAAGGAAAATACTTGGCCACATTCTCTGTAGAAGGAATTTTTCTCTGGGCCTTGTTGGATAAGAAATTTCTCATTTTGAAGAATATAAAGGAAAATGACCATTAAGTTGAGGACATTTCTTCTCAAAAATACCAAAAACTCCAGAAACCATAAGCTCACGAGGAAAAGAAATCTGGGATATTTCTATAAAGCATATGACAGAGTAGAGAAAATACTCATATAAATAAAGGGAGGTTAGGTCAGAAACTGGAAGAAACTAGCTTGGGTGTTTCTGTTGTTCTGCTGTACAATATGACATCCAGCTTGTAAAAATTAATTCTCAACCTATCGGTTTAGTGCTTAGGTGCAACATTTTAAACAGTTTCTGAAACAACTAGGGCTGGACAGCTGAACACAGCTAGATTGTGTTGCTAGCTCCATTACTCTCTGGTGTATTGTTGCTGCAGAAACTGATAGGCATCAGCCTCTGAAGACCAGTGGTCTATCTGCACTTATGGATGCCTTTTACCCTCCACAGAAGGTGAATATCCAGGAATATCAGGTATTTGCAGTGCTGGAGGTCCTTCCGTCAACTACCTCCTCCAGATGACCTTCCAGAATATCTAGTACTCATAAGATGAGTACTCCCAAAGCACACGCATACTGATAAAACTGACTGCACTCACAATACAACGCATTCAGGCGGTGCTTCCGTTGTCCAAAACAGCCTGGCTACTGCGGAGAAGCAAGATGCTTCAGATGCAGCAGTGAAGGTCAGAGCCCCTACAAAGCATGGAGGGAGGGCGCTTTACTTAAACCTTTTGTTAATAATCATTCACAAGAATATCTGAAGAAAAATAATAGCTCTCTAAAGACAGCAGTCTTTATTTGTCCTAATTATAGTTCAGTATGAGATTACCCAGAAGTAGGTATCAGAGGAAAACTAAAGGAGCTTTCTGCGGTAATAGTATGTATGTGTGAGGTCAAGAGTTTTTCAAAAAGCTTCTGAAATACTCTCTGAGCAGGGGAGGAGTGGAAATGCGATCCTTCTCTCTGGGTGGTAAGTAGGAGGTGCAGGAGATTGCGTGTGTGCATATAGGGGAAGGTGAGATAAATGTTTCTGTTTAGACCTCAGCCAAGCTTTCAGCAGCCAGTATTTCACAACATAAATGGGAACACATTTGACACAACTGCATTTGCTCTTTCTTTTCAATGACAAAAGATGACATCACTGACTTTGGTCAAAGTAGTGTTGACGATAGGAAAGCTAGAAAGCCTCAATACAGTGTGGTTTGTACCATTGGTTTCAAAGGAGCTAGGTAGAAAATCAGTTCTTACTGAAACTGGTAGTCAGCAAAATTTACACATGTGAGTATCATGCATAATTCAGAGATTGGTCAATATAACTTTAAAAATATAGACCTACAGAAACTGTATACTTTTGTCCTGAATAAACTTAAACCAATGTAATTATTACTTAATATCTAAAATATCTCTGCATATGAAAAACTGAACAGGATGCATTTCTTATCTCGTTTCTTTTCTATATTTGCGGGGGTATAGCTCTTTCTTCTTTATTTTTTTATGTTTCACCAAGTTGTTTTTATCAATATCATTAATTGACACTTATGGCAATAGAGTTGTGAGAGTCCATGAATGGAGAAATTATTGTTGTCCACGTGTTGCCTCACAACTTTGCATCACCTCCAAATAAGAAAAATCATTTGTAATATGAAGAGGAAAAAAATTACCTGTGTTTTCCCACTATTGGTCATTTCTGATGAAACTGCCAAATAAAATTTAAAATACTATTAGATGTGTTGGTGAGGCTTCTAGTTGTTTGGGTTTTTTTCTTTTTATTTGTTTGCTTTGTAGGCACCGATGTGCCATGAAATGATGGAAAGTATCACCACAAGGAAAATATCAGCCATTAATTACCTATGATGTGACTGTAGCATTCAGCATACCTAAACAAAGTGTTAGCTTCCTTTAAGTACCTAATTATGGAACCAGTTACACAGCCCAATTCATTAGACAAAACAAGTGAGGATACAGGTTTCAGCTCTGCTGCAGCAACATGTGCAAATAATATATCTTGTCCTCTCTAAGTGTCTGTTTATTCTCCTCCCTGCACCTGCATACACTTCCTTAAATATTGGAAGCTCTTGGTTCTGTAGACTGACCATCTCCAGACACTTCTAGGATAAAGCACCTCCAGAGGATATATGGCCATAGCTACAAGTATTCTTTTTTAAATTATTGCTTCAAAATATGAGAATGATCAAAACATTAAGTACAGCAAAAATTATTGAAGAATTCTCATTTTTCTTTCTTTCTTTCTGCCAAAATATTTATATTATCTGTGAATGTTTCAATGATTTTATTCTATTCAGATGCTGTTCACACTATTCACCACTGGAGGACAGGTGAGCTTAGCTAAACTTCCACAACTAGCATAGAATTATTGGGTGCAACAGGCTCATATTAGCTAAGGAAGCAACATTTTGCCACATTTCCATTGTTTTAATCTGTTCAAGGCTGATAAAAGTGTTCAATATGTGACCCTTGAAATTCCGAGGTTTAAATGGTTGATTTCTAAGAAGACAGGTAAGAGAATAATAGCAATATACCAATGTAGTTGCTTCCAGCTCAAGCGCAAGATAATTCACTCACTGTTGAGAGGCTGGAATAACAATGGTTTTTTTGTGAATCTAATGGTTATTATTATTAGCAGTATCAAACTATTTTAGTAATTATATATGAGAATAAATGACGGGGAAAAAATCACTAAATGAAAAAAGGACAATTTCTGGACAATGCCATGCAATTTTAGTTAATGCTCAGAAAGAATTTGCAATATACGTGGCCAAACAGATATGTAATGAAGGTAGCATTTTTAACAGGATGCAGCATCTCTTTGACATCTCTTTCTTTGACATCAGCATTGTAGTCAGCCACCAATGCTGCCATTTCAGCAGACAGTACAAAATTACCAGTCAAGAGAGAACAAAAGGAGGCAGTTGATCTTTTTATAGTGCTTTTAAATAATGTTACAATTCACAAAATGAATGCTCATGTGCTGCATCATGTAGTACAGCATAGTGCTATGAAGCTTCCTTAACAAATAAGATATTTTTAAGCTAACTGCTCTTAAAGGTAGCATGATGTATAAACTGGCCATGGTCTGACTACAATGACAAGTAGTGGAGAAAAACAAAGATTTCTTCTTCAGGTAGTTCAGTTTGCTTTTGTTTTGGTTTCCATACCTGTCTTTTCAATGTAAATAAATACTTGAAATCTAAAGCTCCAAAATGTGGGGTTTTTCCTGTCAAAAAAACCTTTCTGTGCCAAAAACTACTCTAGCAGTTTGTTCTTCACTGTGCACCTGGGTATGAGAATATTGTGCATATGATGCTGGGATTTAATAGAAAACATCTATCACTCTAACAAACATGATTCTGTAAGAAAAGCACTATCCTAGTACTTAAAATGTTGTATCCAAAGGTAAATTTTTTTGGGTGGGAAAAGAATGAATCAAATAGAAAATAGAAACTACTCATGACCCAAAAGTTTCAAAAGCAAACAATAACTTTGCATATTTGATATTTTCTTGAGTCAAATTGCTATAATATACAGGGAATTGAATTTCAAAAAGTACCAAGATCATTCTCTGGTGTACATGGTGTATTTTAATTGCAGCACGTTTAGGTAACACATGCTATGCTCCATGCAGAAGCCATTCCAACAGTTAAGACATTGTAAATATGCTGCTGTCGTGGCCTTACTGGTGACAGTCATCACTGATGTCCTGAGTCACTGCAGCAGTAGAAAAATCTGCTAAGTGAAACTGGCCAGGCAATTCCATTGAGCACATTCTGGCCCACAGTTAAAGTGAGAGGAAAAATCCGATAGGTCTGTGTGAACTTGACCTTCCAAACATTCTTAAATCAAAATCTAGACATCAGTTTAGCCCACATGACACATATCAGTCAGACCTCTGAGATTTTCTCAAATGCCAAGAAAACCTTAAGCACTTCTTGCCCATGTTGCAACACCTTGTGCTCCAGAAAAAGGTGGAAAACATAAAAACCACAGACCATACTGAATATCAGAAAGGTGGGAAAAAATCCTTCCTGGCCACTGCTAGTAGCCCTGAAATACACATTACAAAAATGGTATAAAATTCTCCTTCCATTGCTCTTGAAATAACAACTAATTTAACACCCAAAGATTTCTTAAAGGGAAGTTGATGGTAAAGCAGTGGTTTGGGAGCAAGCCAGACAGCTCACTCTTTACAGGCTGGAGTCCAAATCCTTGAGCTGGGAGCATGCTGGGTCTCTCCTTTGGGGCTGAGGGCTGCTGAATTGAGCTCCTCACCAATGAAGTGCACAGCACTATTCAGGTGACAGGATGCTGATACCTGATTTAATGTCAGCTGAAATAACCTCTGCCTGTTGGCTAAATCTCCGCTGATTACAGTGGCAGCTTAGACATTCAGTACACATATAAACACTTATATAAAGACACTTAAATGTAGGATTCTTGAGTTTACTATATCTCTAGCTGGAGAGTTAGAGAGTAGGACTAAAAAAGTAGTGGCTTTTTTTCCCAAAGAAAATAGGCTGTTGACACTAGACATACTCCATAATGCAAACACAACTTGAAGTCACTGAGCATGCAGTTTGGTGGTTAAGACACTACAAATAAAAAAGGTGAAGTGAATGTATGCGTTGCATAAGCAGCATCCACATGGACAACAACTCCCAAAAGCACAGCAGAGAAACTACCCTCTTCCCAAAAGGTTATCCCAGTCTCTAGCTACAATGCATATAAACTGTATTTTCTGTATCATTTGTCTCTCAGATATACCATATATTAGTCATATGCTTTCATAATGCTCTATGTGGTAATAAAGCCTTTTTAATGCCTGGGAAATGGTGACTGAAGCATAGTTTCACAAGGAGGATAACCAAGTGATTGTACTGGCCATCATCAGTAGAGTACAATCCTGCATCCTGATATAGACTACCACAATATGTCCTCTCTGTGTCTAGCTTCTGCTTAGGAAAGCCCTAAGCATTTGTCTTTTCTCCCGAATACACAGTTCTCACAGGCTAGGACCCACCAATGAAGCTGACAAGCAAGACATGCAAGGAGGATACGGGCCCTCTGCCAAAAAAAGGGCGAAGCATATGTGTAAGTAAAAGGTTTGTTGGATCTTTTTACTGCTTTAAGTTTTACTTATAAGCTTTTTGGATTGAGTCCTCACTAATCTTACAATATCAAGTAGAAAAACAAAACTATTCACAGCTACTCGAGAAGTTGAACAACCACAAGTGGAAAAGGCCAAAACTTAAGCATCAGCAGTTAGGAAGCTGATCATTATTACCTTTAACACTGCTGGAAAAATTCATTCCAGACTGGTATCTGGATTCTTACTCATACAAGAAAAATGATTGCATTAAGTTTTCTTAATATTGTAGTCTTTGTGTAAATGAAATGCAATGTTAAAATGTCACCTCTTTGGAAAAAAAAATGACTTAGTGTATGTTAGACAAGCATATTGACAGAATGATATTTCCTGCCTGAAATCAAAAAGGGATCTATGTTCCCATGGGAATTTATAATACAACTGGAAGAAAATAAATAGTCAATTGTAAGTTAGAGTGTGTGGGGGTGAACTTTTCAATAAGGTTGTTATTATTTTATTATTTTTAGGTGAACTGTTTTCAATGATTAAATCTCATTTAAGGAGTTGATTGGCAAGGAGAAGTGAGTCATTAGCTTGTGTATAAGGTTATTTCTAGTTTTTTGAGTGATTTTTTTTTTTTCACTTTCCAGAATTCCAACATAATCAAATTTTTATTTGTTCAAAGAGCTGGAATAGCTTAAAGAAGGCTAAAAATTGGGGCTGCTTACCATGAAGTAATCCTTGTGTTCCTGCAGGGATTGGACAGTTTCCTCTGAAGTCGCAAGAAAATTTCCTACCTCTGCCTACTACCTAAGCTAGCTGTGTTTCACTTACAAAGGTAATTAAATTTTCTACTAAATATTCATATAAAATACATCATGTCTACAGACCTCTAGAGTCCTCTAGTGCCCATCATTCTACTTCCTGTGTACCTCCTGAGGAATAATTCCATTGATTTTAATGGAGAGACTAATTCAGCCTGCCTATGCACAACTGTGTCCTGCTGCTTTCATCTAAGTTGGTACCACAACAAGAGAAGTCAATATGAATCTGATAGGGAAATGGTAAGGCTAGGACTACTGGAGTTGCGGAGTGCTGTGATGGCTGTGATGGCCCACTTACTAGTTCTGCACATAGTGCAGAGTCACCTGGAGGGTAGCAGGCGTCTTTTGGAGCTGGGCTGGGAAGAACAAAATGGCTTTGTTTAAATGTGTATTGTATTGTATATATATAGATTATTTACACAGGGTTTTTCAAGGCTGTTTGCTCAGGAGTTTGGATCAGCCTTATTTAAAATATAACAATATTTGAAATAAAAATTGAGAAGGATGAGCTCAGTAAGGTTAAAAAAAAAAAAAAAAAGAAAGCAGAAGGTTTGGATGACAATATTCTATACACTGCAAGAATCACTTCCCGGTGAGAAAGAATAAAACCTTAATTCTGGAACACAGTATTGACCACAGGAGTAATATATCCTTGTTACCTGCAGATCAGATTGGTCACTTTGGAGCAAAAATATTCACTGTTGGAACACTGCACACCTAGGAAACAAGGTAGAAGGAAAGTGGAAGACAATCATCACAAACCCCTGACCAGATCTCAGACTCCCAAAGCAAACTAGAGGGTTAATTTATTTCTCCAAGTCCTTAAAATGTCAAACAATGCTGGACGATGGTGAAGCAAACCATTTCCCTGGTCAGAAGCTGCCCTCCAGCACATTGCCCATGCTCACGGAATCAAGATGGAAAGAGACTTCACTGGAAGTATCAATCTTGCATTATTTAGAGACATCTTCTCAAGTATTCAAACATAAACACACATACTCCAGTGGAATTTTTCAATAAACAGTTAAGCAAGACCACGCATTATGCTTTGGCAATAGGAAGTCACAAATTTTGTGTGCATATTTATAGTAGTCGTATCCTTAACAAGAAAATAATTAGCTCCTTTTGCTGTTTATGTTGAGTTTAGAGGAATTCTTTTATAAAGAAAGCCCAAAAAGCAAAATTATAGTTAGGAGCTATGCACTACTAAAGCTACATTCTTGGTGTAAGTCTTTGGATTCAGACATTTATAACTTGGAGAAATTCCAGTCATTTGGACTTAATTTCATAGGTCAGATTCAAGCTAGCATTTTTTTTAGAGGAGTAGGAACATAAGATATTAGCCATTCCTGATTACAAGGTGAGGGGAATAATTCTCAGGAGAATCATCAGTTGTAGGTACAGCAGCCACGTCCAGTCTTTTCGGAAGTGGAGGGGAGGCAGATAGACTCTTATGGAAACACTCAAGATGCTTCAGATATTGCATCTGTTCTCTCCCATGTTATGTCACTCAAACAAAATGAAGGGCTTTTTTTTTGTTGTGTAACCACAACACATTTCATAACATCAGGGAGAGGGGAGAGAGGAAGGTCACACATCAGATCTCATGATCAGATGTTGTTCACACATTGCATATGACATAGGAGGGAACACCTGCATTTTGGTAATGCATGAATGTACATTCAGAAGAGTGGAAGAATCGTGGAATGTTTGAATAAAAGGAGCTTAATTGTTCTAATGAGTTATAGCCAATCATCAGAAAACAGGGCATTCTTGGTACAGGACATCCATGATACATCTGTTGCAAAACTGGAAGAAGATAAAAGAGGAGACAAACCAGAGTCTTATCATTAAGCCATTGGATGGTGTTTTGGACACTTGACTTCTAACCTTGAAATCCACTGAAAAAAAAAATGCTGTTCATGCATATTAGATTCACACTGCTTTGATTTTGAGAATAAATCCCCTGAAAACTTCCTCTATATTGAACACATTCCTACCAGGGATGAAACTGTGAATGCAGACAGCCTGTAGCCAGTTGCAGGCCATGCCAGTTTGCTGTTCTGGTATGCATGTTCCTGTTGAGCCTAGAATCAGTTTTTTCCCCGCTCTTGTCAACATAGAAAGAGAAGCCATGTGCACTCAGTGTAAAAAAGTCCATCAAAGACATGGGAAAGAGAGAAGTGGCTGGAATGGATTAGAACAGATTCTGGAGGGTGAAAGAGTGGACTGCTACTTGAGGCTAGATGGTTACAGGAGTGGTTACTAGGAGTATTATTGGGTCAGGATTAGAGTGCCAGGCCTGGTGAAGGACTCTGGAACTGACGGAGCAAGCAGACTGGTTTAGAGGCTTGTAACAGGAAAGGGTAAAATAAAAGCAAGGAAGAATCAGGGCAAAGGAGAACACTGAATTAGATACTGGAACAAACTAGAAATTATTTAACAAGGAAACTGGGAAAAAACGGAAGACGACAAGATGGGTATGAGTAACCAGAACAGTGGAAACTACAACCTGGGAAAGTGACTGCTCTCTCTGCCGGTAGCACAGAGTCCCCATATGTAAAAGGTGCAAATAATGTGCAGGAACTGAGAGACTTGGAGCCATACAGTAAGCCAAATAAATACTTTTATATCACTCTAGAAGCATAATTTTAGAGTGTTGTTCACCATAGTAATAATTCAACAAAAGGCTTTTGACACAATAATGCTTGGCGCTGCAATGCTTAAAAGTTATGCACTCAGCATGGTCAAAAAAAGACATTCACAAAGCTGTCAGACATCCAACTTTGTCCTACATTGTCTGGAGGAAAAATTAAGTCCCTAGACCAGGATTCAAAGCAGACAGTATGTGGAACATGACAATGCATGATCCTACTCTATCAGACAGCTTCAGTGTGCCTAAAACGTATTGCCTGGATTTAAACACCTGTCTCATGGTCACTGTTTGGTGTTCCAGGTTCTGAGTGCATGAAATCACTTCCTGCATTCAGACACCGGTTTGCTCCCAGGGTAGTTTAAGTATTTGGCCTTTGACGAAAATAAGAAAAAAGAAACTGCTCAGGACTAGAACCCATGTGACCCTTCCTGGCCAAATGCCCGAACAACTATTTACAGGGCAAGGCTCCTACTATCTGATCTGATCGGCTTTCCCTTTCTGGCTGTAATAGATCTCAGTGATAACAGGAAGAGAAGCTAAATCACGGTCCGATCACTCCAGGGACTGTTGGTACAGATGCCCTCCTAGAACACAAAAGCTGGATGTGAAAATCCTCTTACAGGGAGGAGTTAGATCAAAGAGGTCCTTTGGCGAACAGTTGAATCATTAGACTATAACGCAAATGCAACATTAACTTCTCCCTGCACTCATGCAGTCAGATAGGATCTCAATGATTCTAATTAGCTGTTCATCTCCAGAGTCTGACATACGCTTTTGCCTAACAATGTGTATATCTAAGGTATCTCATACACCCCAGGACATAAGATTTTCCTAAACTTAAACTCTCAATTCTAGCTAAAATGTTTCCTAATCACATGTTTAAATTGACCCTCTTGGTCTGACTGAATATCTAGAAAACATACATGTGATCATGTAATTAAGTGCTTCATTCTGCCTACACTGTGGATAATAAAAAGTTGCATATGCAGCCTACAATACATTTTTTACTTTTGAGTACTTGCCTCTTCTACTGCAAAAGAAGAATATAACATGATGCTTCTGCGCAACAGGCTAGACAGCTAAAAACACAGCAGCATTAATATCAATGACATTAATATAAAAGGGATATAAGAATAATTTTATACAGCACCTGTGCAATGAGAATTAATACAATTAAATAAAGAAAAAGAAAAATTAAGAGAAAAAGCACTCTGAGCATTATAACTATTAGACTATTGAATACTTTCCCATGGGAAATAATAGGTGTTCTGTTGCATTTTTATAAAAAGTTCAGTCAAATGCAAATGTTTTATATCAAATGTTCTTAAATTAAAGAAGAAAATGTACCACTTATTTTTCACATACGCATCTACTTTCTGTTTCAGTGTTTTAAGTAATAACTCAACTCACTTACTTATAGTGATATAAATCTGTAGGAAATCTGCTGACTTTAGAAGAGGCAGTACCCTATTTTGCAAGGTGCTGAGACCCTCCTACCCACCTCTAACCCTGGACACATAGATAGAAAAAATACAGAAGTTGTTCTGTTCTTTGCTGCACTTAGGACAACAGTTCAAAGGTGGTTCACCGCACAATTGTGTAATACTAATATTGACTTCCTGGTTTGGTGATAGCAAAAATGACATGGAAATACTACAAATGAAGCTCAAGTCAAGACCATCTCTCTTCTGGTGACACTACTAAATTAGCAGATTCTGTATTTCCTACAGTTTTCTGCAATTAAGAAAAAAAGCTATTGAGTAAATAAATGTAAAGATAGAATAGAATCAGTGACATTCAGGGCTATACATAAAGAGTTTGAGAAACTTCAACTGAATCTAGAAAACCACTGAAAATTGTGGAAGTCTCCAGCAATATCAGCTTCTTTCAGATTAATTTTTCCAATTAAAATATTGATCAACAACCATTCCTGTTGTGGCTAAATATTTATAAACATTTTTGCGTTTGTTGATTGCAGATCTCATGACATTTAGATCTCGACTGAAAAGTATATTGCCTGTGCATCCAGGGACTATTTGAGATAGAACATTTTTTTTTCCATTAAAGGAATATTTAAGTCTGTAGGAAAGCAAAAGAATTGCTGATTCCTCTTCATTGTTTCTTTATTTAAAAGAAGAATCACATGTGGTAGTCAAAGTCTGGGTGTGGAAATACAGAAGCCCCTGCTGGACTTCCCTCTTGCAACATTATACATTAGAAATCTTCATTTATGTCTATCAAGTCCCAATAAATGCTGATCGAGCACACTATTCTATATGGTCCATTTTGATATTTACCTAGATCTGCTGTTTGTGTAGATTGGCAAAATCAACTCAAACACCTAGTTTTGTTTAAGTCTGTAGATTCTTGAGTTGACTTAAAAATGCTAAGAGTTTAAAATGGTAAGACTTGGTTTGGAATGAAACGGCTTCAAATATGAGTGTCCTCACCCGGTTAACAGTGGGTGTAGTCAAATAATGACCCAAGACTGCTTGTGGATAAGCTAGAATAACTCTGAGAGTTTGCAGCCACCTACTTAAATTGGATATTTCATATTTGAAACATTTTTAGTTAGAATAAGTATTTGTAGGAAAGAATAGGCTAAACTCCTCTCCTGCACACACAGAAAAAAAAAAGTAGTTATATAAAACTGACTCAAAATATTAAAAATATCAAGATTTTAAGAACAGTGACTATGCTATAAACTTAACATTTTGCACTATGATTACTAAAGAAACAAAAATTAAAACCCATCTTTCCCGTCAGTTGCTATGCTTGGGTTTTTAAGCTGGCTCTTGAAAGTCACAATACTGGCATAAGAGATAGCTTCCCTGCATACTGTATACATTGGACATAATTTTGTTGTCATTTCATTCAAGTGAATCGGATTGCGTGCAACAGTATTGCATTCACGTATTTGACAAGAGAAGTTAGGTCTTAGGGATAATCAGCTGGACATATAAATAATTTCAAAGTCCCTTAACTTTTCTTACTTTGCCCTCTATTTTATACTGAAAACCAATGAGGGACTGGCTGGCACCATCTCAGAGCACATTGTGGTTTGTTTCCTCATTATGGAAATTTGTGGTTAACTTTGCATTTTGTTTTTTTTCTTTTCAACATTGTCTCATTGTTCTCTCCCCTTATGCTTAGAAGTATCTTGTTCAAAAAAGAAAAGATACTATTTCCCTGTAGAAATAAACCCAGGCCCACTCATGAAGAGAACTATTCATAATATAGGGTTAGAATTAATTTTAAAAATGTCCATCTGTGTTACAGAAAAGGCCTCTGATTCATGAAACTATCCTGAATGCCAGTTCAGACTTCTGAAAGAGCTAATGTTTTACTGTTACAAAGTCTAGACAAACATTTGCTCCCTCTAAGCATTAGTCCGGATACTTAGAGGGGTACTCATACTATGGCAGCTAATCTAGGTACTTACACTGTTCTGTTTATCAGTTTCCAAAGGTGGCCAATCTAGTCAATGGGAAGAAACGGAGCCCTAAAAGGGCTAAAGTCAACTATAGGTCTGCCTATCTTTCACTTCTCCCTGTTTGAAGAGTAGTTAACAGCACTGTTAGGGATGCTTGGAAACTAAAGAGAAGAATCACACTGTTTTACTACAATAATATTATTCATTCAAGCTTCTCTGCCTCTTATCCAAATAAGTGTTTCTTTCATTCCTCTTTTGCCATCGTATCAGAAGGAAACTCAGAAAGATTCATGGAGGGCAAATGCTGTGTCATAAAGTGAAAGGAAACAGATGGTCACCCATGACCTGAACAGCAACATTGCAAATAAGCAGTCAGGGCTGAACATCTGCACTTTGGTTTCTATAAGCAATGGAAGAGACAGGGTTCCTTGCTCAGCTTCATCTGACAGTTTTTCATAGGTTTTACTTTATATTTTATTTATTTGTAGACTAACATATTTATTTATAGACTGAAAGGTAAACTTCAGCTTCAATTTTACAATTGTCTAACCCTACAAAGATTTGAACAGGGTTTTATCCATGCAATGAAAGGTAGAATTTGGGTCCTGGGCAGAAGTCTATGTGTGTGTGTGCTTTTTTCCGAGTCTGTGTATAAATACACATGAAAATCCTCATGTAAACCAAGAACTAAACCAGAATGTCAAGCATTAAAACACAGAAGCTCACGATGCAGGCTGAAGAGGATCATAAACACTGTCTTGCACTTGGGCAATGGTGTATCCCAGAGATATCTCAGTAACACTTTGCTTCCATGAAGACAACAGGTCTATCAGCCTCAGCAGAACCTTCATTATACACCATTCCATTATTAATTTAGAGTTTCTGTGAGTCTTTTGCTTTATATGTCTAGCAAGGAATATGCTCTTCCTCTAAGTGGTACGTTCTGCTGATCAATATATAAATTAGCTTACTTGAAGCTGGCAATTTGCCTTAAACGGCAGAAATATCACATATCATAACAATGATTCCTCTCTTAGTAGTACTCCTTTTTCACAGAGGAAGCATTTTGGTGCTTTTGTTTGGTCTTTTATTTATACACACAAAAAAAAAAAGAAAAAAAAAAGACACTAAGAATGAAGGTAAGAAACTTGCAAGAGAAGCTGCCAAAATATTAATCAGTCATTCTTTCTACTTCATTGGTCTCATTTTCAATGAATTGTTTTGTACTTAGTACTGTAAGTGCACTCAAACTAGTTATCAATGGTTCCTTGTCAAAATAGAAGAACATACTGTGTGAGTATGCCTGGGGGTCTGTTCCAGTTCTGGTATCCATTGACCTGGATGAGAGAATAAAGAGTATTAAATGTGTAGATAATTACATTTTCAGACAATAAGACAGGAAGCACAGACAAGACTTTGGAGTACAGGTTAAGAATTAAAACTCATCTTGAGAAATCAGAGGTACAATCTGAAAAATACCATGTCAAAAGCAATAGTATCAGAAAGAATCAACTTCACAAATTGTCCATGATGCTAGAACAACATCTAATCAAAAGTTCTATGGAAAAAGAATACAGGTTTTAGGGTTACCGTAAGAATACTAAAAGCATACTGGTACTATGAGATAATGTACAATATAGCTGTCTTGTACATCAGGTAAACTCCAAACAAATGTTATGTGTCCATATAGTCATTCTGTATGCTGGCTGGTCACCTATGCTTAAAAAAAAAAAAAGCATTGGTGGCTTTACAGTGGGTAACACATTCAGTATGTGTCAACAGCATCATCCTGCTGCAAAAAAAAGATAAGCATCATACTGGGACATATAAATAGAATTGCAACCTGCAAAAACTCGAAGAATCAGTCCTTTAACTCCATTCAGAACTGGTAAGTTTTAGCTAGCGTTCCTGCACTTGACAGAAGGTGTAGATCAAGTGGAAACTGGAAGAGAATGAGAAGAATTATCAGGTAACTAGAAAATAGTACCTATGAGGAAAGATTGTTTACACTTAGTTGTTTACACTGAAGAAGAGAACACCACAGTGAGAGTATGATGACACCATCCCAAAAATATCAAAGATGAGAACAATTCATTTTCTAAGATTACGGTGTATTGTGCTTAAAGGGCAGAAAAGAAGATTTGGGTTAGATAATAAGAAAAAAAAAAGCCTTTATAATAGTAAAAGAAAGTGAAGCATTGCAAGGGATTGGCTGGGGAAGTTGTGGAATCTTCCTAATTGGAGGTCTTTAATACTGTATAAACAAGGAATAACTAGGAAGGATGTAAGTAAAATTGATAATACTTGAGTTACTGATTAGGCTATCTGGCAAGGTACCTTCTAGGACTATAGTTTTGTGAAACACCCTTTCATTCCCACCATTCTACCTAGGAAATATATTTTAATAGAGGATTGAGACAGTATCTAAAACTAAATTGTTCAAAATATATGTTTTTGCTCCACAAAAAAAAAAAAAAAAAAATTAAGTCCTTCTCAATTATCCTTGTGGCTTTGTAGACCCAAACAGACTGTTTAATTCCAGCTCAACAGTAACTGTAGAGCTAAAGGAAACATTAAGTAAAAAGCACGCTAGCCATGTACATCTGCCATTTTTCCTGCTATGCAGTAATATCCTCAAAACTTAATGATCCATTTGAGTACTTCTCCTTTTCAGTCATAATTTAGATATTACGGTCAGTGAACACACAAAGTACTTTAAGTGCTGGTTGTCCAGTTATTTCAGTGAGGCCCAAGTCATTAAAATTAATCTTTCTAAACTGTATTTGGTTGTGTCAGAGCTCCAGACAAACCAATTTCCCTAACCTGTCTACACTTACTATTACGATCAAAGCAGAATGGCTCCTACTGAACAAAACCATATTTTAAAAGACTGAGTATGAAAACACTATAACCAGAAAGGTACTACAGCAACAACAGATCATGGAGAATTAAACTGAAGTGATGACATCAGCTGCAGTGTGATTTCATTCTAGTACACTGTCAGCATGTATGGAGCCTTGTCTGAAGTACCTACTAATGCTGAACAGAACCTTCAGTAATCTTACTGGGAAATTTGGGAACTCTGCCCCAGGAAATAACACAGCCCAGGTAACAGTGTTTCTGAAAGATCTGTTCAGAGAGATCTCAGGAGTCTGATGTAAACCACTGGTCTCCAGTCACTTGGAACCTATACTCATCACCATGACAGACGCTACAAGTTCCTAACCATAATCCTTCCACTTAGCTCTCCATATATTCTTGATAGGAATGAAAATGTATTTTGGTTTGACCTAGATAACTCAATATTACATCCGAACAATACTACTGCACTTGAATAAAGAGCAATGATTTTTAATGAAGTATATAAATGAATAGGGATGACAAAAGTGCTCATATATTATCGTGACAGAAGTCAATATAATATGTTAGACAGACAAATGTATCAAATTTTACATAATCAGATCCATCATATTTATGAATATGGAATTTGTCTTTTTTAATGCACAAACATCAAAAAGAGTGAAATATACAAATATTCACAAACACAATTTATCATACAAACAAACTGCAATCACACAAGATTGAAGAAGGTTAGCCTTGGAAGAAAGAAGAAATGTATGACAGCAGGGGAGGATTCATCTGATCAAATGTAGACTCCTACAGTGCAAATCTGATCTAGCCAGCTGGATTACCCTTCTTGCTAGTGGAGAAAAACAAGTACACATAGGGTGTTATTCCTCACATCTTATTTAGGATAGGTCAGATTAATTATGTCCTGCAGCGCCTTTGTCTTCCTTTAGACTGTAAATTGAGCCTAAGAAAAGTATTTCTAATGTAGGCAGCTAGACTGCAGACTTCTAAAGTGATGTGAGTTGAATTCCACTCTTAACAGCCAATGGGAAGTTATGCAGAAAAAGTGATTAAACAGAAAAAACTAGTTAAGGAAGAAGCCTGTATTTTTTCTTGTAAAGGTTTTGGAGGAAATATTTGACAAAAACGTAAACCTGCAAATAGTAAAATATTTTTCATTATGAGATTTTTTAAAATGAACTTTGTAAAAAATATTTCAATTTATTTTTCATCCCACTTCTATTTTAATCACTTATTAAGTTATCTTTTCCTCTATTTCTCCACGTGGCTCCAATGGAGATGAAAAATGAAGATTTGGTACTAATGAGAGACTAAAAGTACAGCTATGGACTCAACTCCATCTTGGTGTATGTCTTTGTTGACTTCAGTAGAATTCTGCAAAATGAATTTGACCTTGGATGTTTTCAATCAGTGTGTTCCAAATGAGAAAAAATTGTTGTTAGTAAAGACCAAAGAGGGAAATAAATCAAAGACACAAAGGGCAGTCAGTCGTCCAATTCTCTCTGATTCTCAGTGGGAATTGGGTGCTTAACAGCCCTTAGTATCCTTGAAAATCTCCTCTTGGGATTTGAAAATGAAAAGACAAATGGGTGACCTTTTTTACCTTCCAAAAATTGCTCAGTGAGAAGTTAGGCCTTTCTGTTCTTTTCTAGGGGAGGCGAGAGAGAGGAGGAAAGACTGAATAATTTTTGATAAATAAAATTTTCCTGTAGTGGATTACTCTAGTAAGAAAGGCTGGGGGAAGGGATGCAGTCTGTTTCTTTCAGGTTTCAAAATGTGCATTTGAGTCAGTTTGCTTTCCTTTGAGTAAAGGCAATGTAACAAAAAAACCCCACATCTAGATCACAATAGTTAATGTACTGAAAGGAGGATGTAAGGTTTCTGCAAGAATGACAGTCATAGCTCTTAAAAAAATAAGAGCTATGGGAAGCATATACTTCTGCAGGGTTATATAGGTATTAACCCAAAACAGCAGATCAGTCTGGAGAGCTGTCTCTCTCCCTTCCCACTCATACATTAGACTCTGCATCCTTTCACCAACCAAACTGAAATTAAAACAACAAATGTACATAATTTCCTTTACACAGGGTGTGGGAGGTAGGAGAGAAGAATCTTTTTTATATATGGACAAAAGTTTAAGATTAAAACATGAATCTCGTTCCAGTTGTCACGATGAGTCGGGGTTGAAATGAATTCAAGTCTCTGGACCACTTTGCCTTAACCCAATCATCCATACAGCAAATTACCTGGAATGATTAGATTGCAAAATTGTACCCATGGGCCACTTACCCATTAAGCAAGGGGTGCTAGAAACTCTGCTGCTGCCTCAATAGGAATGAAAAGGGTAACTAACATTATACAGGATATTTCTGTTCTGCAGCAAGTGCCAGGAAGGCTGCAGCATCTAATCCCTGCTTGGGAGTTTCCCTGTCCTTCCTCTTTTTTAAATGCATTTGATTGAAAGCTTTTTACCCATTCCTTGAACAAAAAAAAAAGGAAGGCAAACACAGCTGTAGGATCTTAATGGCCTGAAGATAAGTGCACATATTTTTGTTGTTTTGGTATTGCAGGCTGTTGACTGAATTTCAAAGAAAGCAGTAACAACAGAACAGTGAGGAATTGTACTGACTCAGGAGATGTATTAATATTCAGACCATTCTACCAAACATGCTTGGGAATATTTTCAAGTACAATAAATTCACCACAAACTCCTGACCTGCTATATGCTGCATGCTACTATAGGCAGCTGGCAAAATCTAAGGTAACTGACCAAAAGCATGAATACACACTTCAAAAATGATTCAGGCCTCAAGCGCCCCTTGACTAAGTGAGAAGATGCAGCCAGGTATAAAATGAATAGTGGGGCAATGGCCTTTGTTAAAACAATATAAATGAAGACAATCATGACATGGTTATAGCATGTGACTATACTCAGAGCATGCTGTACATATCTGGTGTCATTACTTTTATTAAGCGCATTGTGTGGATGCTGACAAAGAAGAAAAGGAATTATTTAAGGTCTGTGAGTCTATTCTGGTTTAAAGATCACTTAGCTCCATGCAGCCAGATTACAGCTTGCAGCTAGCATTTGTATTTCTGCGTGACAGAAAACTCAACTTGACACCATACAGTCAGTTGGAGATGCTCTGGGAGTGTGCCTATCTCCCCCCCAAAAAACAGAAAAAGAAACAGGCTACCAAAATAGACTGTATAGAAGCCTGAAGTGGAACTGAGCTATAATTTGCTACATATATGTGCACACACATAGCACACATGATCTGTCTCACAGTATAAGAATTTCCTGTACATCCCGACTCTTCTCTTAGAGATGTGAAACAAAGGATCTTCACCACAGCCGCTATAAATCTAGCACTACTCT
Organism: Tetrax tetrax; assembly: GCA_009806455.1. Taxonomy (NCBI): domain Eukaryota; kingdom Metazoa; phylum Chordata; class Aves; order Otidiformes; family Otididae; genus Tetrax; species Tetrax tetrax. The sequence continues at coordinate 238,112 of WHYT01017733.1, read as the reverse complement.
CAATTACTACTAATTTATCTGGATTCCTTGCAACTCAGTATCCAAGAAATATCCATTTGTGTAAATTTTCTTCAGATAGATGTGCAAAAATTTTTTTCACGTTAGGTTCTCCGTTTCCTATTAGAATTCCAATTCAGAAGAGCTACTTGACTCCCAGAGATAATGGATCCTTAAACATGCAGGAAAATACTTCTGTTTTCCTGGGAAGTATCCAGGTCTATAAGAGACGTCCTCCAATTGGAGCAAAATCAGGTGAAAACCTAATAGAGTTTGCATTTACTGTTTAGATCTGATTATGTCGTTAATCCTCTAGTTCAACTTCTTAATTAGAATGAGCAAATAAATATTTTACAAAAAGAATAAACAATAGGTGATATATTGCATGAGAACAAATAATTATAAACTAGATAGGTGACTCTTTCTGGATTTCACAGCTCCCCAGTGAGTTATAAAGTAGAAAACATTTACACTTTCTAATTTGAAAGAGAATGTTCATTCTGGCCAGTAAAACTCTATATGTTGTAACATAAAGGGATCGCCTATCCTGAAAAAATTGGACTTACGATGGTTGCTCACTCAGCGAAAATCCACAGTTTCACTGACAATATTACTCACCCATACACAGCCACTTCCATCTCTTGGTCTGGTAAAATCATATACATACCAAACAGAACATGGACCAAAGCAATGAATAACTGAGTAAATCTCCATTCAGTTGCAGCCCATCTGTATTATTCATTGTCTGTTATCTGCAAAGTATATGTTTAATCTGCACATAGAATTATTGCCAATTTGTAAATAAATGGAGTAAACATTCATACACATGACTGATCAGACACATTTATGCATATAATGCTTAAATTCAGCGTTTGCATTTCTGTTTGTTTTAATCAGATGTCTCTATGTTCAAGTATTTTGCATATAAAATTGCACAACTAAAAAAGTATGAAAAAGTAGTTTTGAAATGTGCTAAGAGATAAAGAAAAACTGCTTTAAAGACAAAAGCAGCATTTCAAGACCACATCGTTCTAGTGTATTTAATTACAGGGAACACTGGAAGCAGTATCTGATTAGCTGAGTACTTGGAGCCTCAAATTTCTCATGATGTTTTCAGCAAGAGAGTTCACAAATATTTATCATCGCCTGCCTGGGTTGTAAACAGAAGGAAAAAAAATCAAGTGCAGAAATTCGAGTACTTTCAAAATAATAATCCTTGTGTACAGGGCTTCAATATTCTCAAACAACTTGGAATGTGAAAATAAATCCTTATGTTGTGAAACTGAAAATCTTCATGGAAACTTTAACTGCAGTCTTATGGCTACTTCAGCACAGCATAGAGTCAGTACTCAGAAAAAACTAGACGGATCAACCCCTGATTCTCAGACTACTTTCGCAGCCCTGGCTGAGTTCTCTAGAATGAGACAGCTGCGTTCACAAGGAATCTTCTCTTTGTCTGGCACATTCCCTTTCCTCTAAATCCTGAATACAATTGCTTTGAAACACAAAATCCATGATCAGATTAATTACAGTAAATCAATCAGGCACATTGGTTTTCTGGTGGTATCATGGTGACATGATAGCTGGAATTCCCAGATTCTATAGACATGAATAATCCAACAGCCTGTATTCCTAGTGTTACACTTGATAGGAATTTCACTATTAGACCCAGACAAGTGGCTGTAATAGAAATAGAAGTAGAAAAGTTTAACTGAAAACATGTTAGGTCCTTGGAGAAAATTTGAATTTTGACCCAGATTTTGTGTCTGGTCCCAATCTAGACTGGACTCAGTCAAATCATAATCCGGCACTTGGGCAAATTCCCAGCTGGCTTTTACAGTGACAGTTCTGGCTCTTCCCTAATCCATTCTCTAGCTTTGGATATATAATATAGGGGTTGAGGGTTGTAGTTTTCAATAATATTCTCTATTTCAGGCCCAGCCAAATAGAATAAAATTTAGTCAGAACTATGCAGAAAAGTAGTTCTCTTCCAAGTACATTTTAACATAAAGAAACATTGCAGATAGTACCAAATTGGATATTATTTAACTCAAACTCCTTGTAGCACACTCTCAAGACATAGCTAGCAGTATTATCTCTCCTAATGAAATGGCTTCCTGAGAGTTTGATATACAAAGGATTAGAAACACCAATTGCATTGATATCAGTGCATGAATGACAAGTAATGACAGTTAAAGAGTCTCTCATAATAATCACGATAACTTCCTTTGGAAAGAACTCCTTTAACTTTAATTGAGTCATAGTAGTTAGTTAAAAGAGATATAAGGTCGTAGGAACAATGTGAATATGTCTTATTATTCTGAGTTTTAAAGGACCTAGAGTTTGCTCTGAAAAGATCTTATGAATCTATGAAAGACTTTATAAGCAGATTTTTTATTACAGTTTATATATTTGCAAAGATTAAGGTGTACAGTAACTACTTTATTTACCAAGTCTTCTACTAGAGGGGCAAACATAATAATAGCAATTAAAATGGAAAACAGCGGGAACACTGAGCACAGCAGTCTGGTTACAATGGAATTCCTGCTGGTAGGACAACAGGAACACATCAAACAAGAAGCAGTACTGAAGAGAAAAGAAGCCAGGAAAAATAATGAGCTTTTAAATTATAAACAGAAATGGACAACCTTCTCTTTAAACAATGTAAAAAAGGTGAATATAAAATTCAGTTACATGAAATAGGCAGAAAGCAACTATGAATAGAAACACCTTAGACAAGTTATTATAGAATGAGGGCTGTTTGCTGCATGGTTGTCAGTGAAAATGTATTGCTCTTATATTCCTTTCAAAATTAAAATGCTGCATCTGGGGACAGCTGTTGACTGATAAGGAAGGACTGCCTGGATTTCAGTGACATTATTTCTCTGCAACAGCATGTAGAAATTAATTTAGTTAAAGGGAAGACATGAAAATAAAACTGAAACAGAATGGATTTAAAGATGCTTTCTTTTTCCAAAACACGGAGTTTATTATTATTATTGTTGTTGTTGTTATTATTATTATTATTTCGTCTTTGTTTCCCTTCAGTTTCTGGTGCTGAAATATGTTTCTTTCAGATGATTCCCTCCTGTCTGCAAATCCAGATAACTGAGATGTAATGACAGTTGTGAACATTAGGAAAAATATTCTATACATGTTTTGATTGAGCATTTTACATTCTATATCCTATTTTTAAAGGCTTTATATTAGTTGAGTGAGTATTAGCCAATATAAGATTTGTCTGGAAATGGACCAATAGCCACACCTTTGCTGTCATTTGTGCACAATGCCTAGGGATTTAATGGAATAGAATACCTGCTGTATATAAAAATACTCATTTTACAACAAAATGAGATCAGGCCTTTTTTTTTTTTTTTTTTTTTTTTTGGCTGCCTAGAATCAGAAAGAAAACCATAAACAAACCAATTCCCCATATGCTAGATTGGATGATGGTCCTCATACATCCATATTTGGGAGTGTTTTTCCTGAAAAAAAAAAAATTGCTTTTGTGTTTATCTCACTGAAACTCAGTATCTCTTGCTTGGGAATAATGTCATTAAATACTGTCTAACATTCTGTGGGAATAAGGGTTCATTCCCACCATTCCCAGTGGAAATCTTAATTATAGGTTGCCATTAAAACACTCATCACTTTACAGTTCTACATCTTTCCACTTTTTTTTTTATACTACAAAAGATGGTTCTTCCAGATGCAGCAAATGCCTGAAAAAATATCCACAGACTAACATTTTAATATTTAACAGAGGAGACAATACACTTTTCCCTACCCAGAAATGGAGCTCAAAAACACAGGTACTCTGATCCCTAGATGTTCTGATTCTGATGAAGTTTTATTGCTATGACAGTGTCCTACTCGAACACCAACATCTAGACTCATATGACACAGCATAAATAATTTACTCTTTTCTTTATAAATCTCATCCCCTTTCACAAATCAAGATGCTCTAAGCTAACTACCCAAGATGCCGAGTCGATTTTACATGAGGCCACGATAACTTTTGATAACATGATAAAGGTGGCCTTTACAAAGCTTTCAAATGGCAAAGATTTAAAAAGATTTAAGTTTGCAAAAGGAAGCACTCACAATAAATGTACCACATATCCTTAAGTCTGCCCTTTCTGTATGTGAGCGCTGACTTTCTCAGTACATAACTACCTACTGTTCTTATGAAAACAAAAGCCTCTTGCTTTCTCACTCAGTGCCCGGGATGTACCCTGCTCAGGGAACACGGCTGTTTGAAACCCCATTTTACCCACATGGTTTATTTTCTGCACACTGCCAAAGCCCTTCTCCAGACACAGCGGAACAATTCAGCGCTCTCAGCCTTGTTTGTTGTTTAGCAGGTACTGGGACAGGCTGATCATGAGCACACTGAAGTCAGTGAAGATTTTTCTACAAATTTCAGTACACTTTGCTCTGACCTGAAGGAGGTGGAGGTCCCATGCAGGAGCAGAATGTTGTCCCTTGAGCAGGGGCAGTAGCACGACACAACAATGGGGCACAGCTGAGCAGAGTCATTTGTTAGCCAAATGTAGAGATGTATGCAGTATAGATTCGCAGCAGAAAATAGACCTCCCTCTCTCAATGGAAAAGAATAAACAAAAGGAAGTTTACCAGTCACTTGCTTTGAAAAGAAAAATGTTCTGATCTAAGCAAAATACATCCTTGCAACTGCAAGTCTATATGCACTGGCATGAGTAGCATGTAAAGAAAAGGCTTTTTTTCCCAAACTTTATATTTCTATGTATCCACCTTCATAGACACCTATAGAGTCAAAGCAGAGAATCTGGTTCAGCCAAAAAGCATTTTACATGCGCATTATGATGCAGAGAAATAAAAATTTATTTTCATGAAACTACTGAAAAACAAATCCCTGATGCAATCTCTATCCAAATCTCAGCTTTCCCATCTACCACAAAAACATCAGATGGCTCCCCTCTTTTAAAAATTAAGGTCTTTTCAACAAAAAATCCTTCCTCCTCTCCCTTTCTCCTAACTCTTTCGCTGCTTGGAGAAAGAAGTATATTAGCTTTTCTTGTTACAGTTTCCAGAGTAAAACTGTCTCTCTGGTAGTCATCTAAAGCAAAAATCTTTTAAGGGAGTGACTCATCAAAAAGGGAATAAAAGAGTCTGTCAGACTTTGTGAGATTAATTTAGTCTATTTAAGATAATTCAGAGCTGCCCACCTAAAGGCATAATCTTCGGTTCCTCTCCACAAGATGTTTGTATTTCTTCCTTTCTGCTGTGCGGGAATTTGTATAGATGCATGGAACAAGATTATTAGAAAATTAATCCGGGTGAATTTAAAAAAAAAAAATTAAAATCTGTTCTCTTTCCAGTTGAAGGTCTAGTCTGACATAACATTGCTCATTTGCTTAATATTTTTTTAAATACTCACACAGTCAGTGAAGGGTTGCTGGCCTGACTTTGTTCTCAACATTACGACCTCAATGTTTTTCATCCCAGAAAAACTTCCATCAATATAGCCAGGAATTTGTATAAGCCAGGAATGAAGAAAACTTGGATAAGTGTGTCAGTATTTATCTCTGCAAACAGTGAAATTCAAGTAAAACAAAACAAGGTAAATCTCATTAAAATTCATGTTAACTGTGGGACCTTGAAAAACATTTTCAGACAATTTAGATGTTATTAAATAATTTGAGATAAATGTTCCGAAGAATTAAGTTTCATAACATACAGAAAATAATTTCAGACAATGTATTAGTCACACACACACACAAAAAAAAAAATACAGTGAAGATTTTGGCTTTGACTGTAACAAAACAAGGCTTTGAGCTGTGTTTTTCTGGGGCAGACTCAAAGTCAAGTTTTTGCCAAAGTCAATACTAGGCTGCTAACAGAGCATCTTAGGTGCTTATTGAATATCCTGCATACCTACAGCTTCGGAAATCCTACAACTAACAATAGATCAAAATAGAGGCCCATGAACCAGTGCAAATATTAGCTGTCTCTAACCAGTGTATTCACTGAGCTCCCTTCAAAGTGTCCTTGAAGAAAGCTGCAAAACCAGATGGGTTTGCTGTTGCTTTCTTAGCTTGACATTGTACTAAAGTAAGGCTAACGTTTCACAGCCTTGTTATCAACAAAAAAAAGTACCTGACTCAGAAAAATTTTCTGAGGGGAAAACTCGGGGAAACTACACGGGACCACAGGAACAGGAGTGATTCCTTAACCGACTGTGCCACCGTGAGGCCAGAGCACATCAATGCACCAAAACCACACAAGTCTCTTGTCTTTGGTACCAAATGTTTTTAAAATTAAGAGCCTTCGTAAGCACATAGCTTACAAATTTTTGGTTTAGACATACATATATTTCAAAATGTAAGAATTCATAAGCCAACAGGAGAGAAGGACTATTTTAATTCCAAATCCATTACAAATGGTTTGACAAAGCATAAATTAATAAATAAATAAATAAAATAAATTAGAAACCAACTTTGTTTTCCTTTAGATTCCTTTGTATTTACCACTATATATAAGAGTTTTAGCAATTACAGAAAGTAATAAAAGTATTGAGGATTATAGGAATTAAGGATGCTTGCATTCATGTGAATTTCTTTCCAGTTCTTGCAAATTCAACCTACATCGTTTCAGCACCCATTACACAAAACAGTGCCATGTGGTGCCCAGAAATTGCATGTTACTGTACAAGGATCCTGAAGGACCCAAACAGAAGCTCGCAGATAACATTTAATACCTAGTGATAGCATTAGGACAAGCACAGCAGCAGCCATGACTTCTGGGATGAGGGAAGAGGAATGAAGATAGACCGCTCAACTTTCCTAGTGTAACCAAGCACTTCATGCGTTCTCCCACAAATAGGAAGAAGAGTCCTCAGCCCTCTTCAACCACGAAGGCATTCAGATCAACTGTCCAAGGTCATACCTCTCCCACCATGTAGAGGCATGTAGTGAGGCTATACTATGGACTGTGCAGGGAGAAATGAAAGGGGAATTGCAGACAAGAAAGAAGGAGAAAGGCTGTTTTCATAATGGGTCTGGGGCCTGTTTAACAAAAAAAAATGTGGGGAGCAGAGAGAAGTCAGGCCTTCCCCTCAGACAGCTGCTCTCATCACCATGTTATGGAGCCATGCTGGTCAAGTTCAACAGTGGTTCTTCTACCCCCAGCTACTAGGATTCCCTGGTGTGCAGAGTAACCTCTTGGGGAACATAGATTTGAGCCCCTTCAATTCAAAAAAAGACATAAAGCTTGACAGTGGAGCCTGCCCCTCTGGATTGCAGGCAAAGATGAGAAGTAGGAAGACGAGGAAGGTTGTATGCAGACTCAGGGGCTGGCAGCATGGCTCATAGGGTTGTCTCCTTACTGCAGCTTTAGGTGCACCAACCTGCCACATCCTTAAAGCTGATCCAGCCATTGTGGCTACTGTTAGCCCTATCTCCTAAGACTCCAGAGCATCTCCAAGGAGTGAGGTGAGAAGAGATAGAGGAAGGTTTACTCTACTCCTACTTCAAATCTCATGACCATTTTTAAAAGCACAGGCAGTAAAAAGACCACATAAGGAACACATTTCAGGTAGATTACAAGAAAGGACTTTCAGTTCAAAACACAGACAAGATCACTCGCTGTCATTGCCTATAAGTGCAAGATAAGTATCTACTTTGGGGACAGTCACTTTCCAGGTTCCATCAACAATATAAACAAAAAGGTTCAATTCAGAGGCCTGAACATAGATTTGTAGTGACTTTTGAGACACCACAGGATTTCTGAAACACCTGCATGATGCTGGCAAATGTAATACAAATCCACAGGGAACCTGTAGCTGGATCAAAATGGGACTTCTGTTAACACCTACATTTGGGCAACAGAATTGTGCCCTAAATCTCGGTTGGTTATATTGAGAGCTCAGATATTGAGGACCCATATTAGACAACTACCTATAGAAAACTACATTTCAGTCTCTTAATCCAGAAATAATTCCTATATTTAAGGTTTGAGCTGAAATATGAGAAGACCTTGCAACCTGGCAGATCATCTAGCAAGCCAGTAAGATGTATTTAGTGTCCTTTGAGATGCCTTCAGATGGCTCACCTGGATCTTAGTTGCCTCTCCAGAAGAGCTGGAGCTTCCCACCGACTCTGAGTAATCTCTGCCAGTCCATGCAGATGCCTTGAATATCCCCGTGTGTCCCAGAGGGCAGTGAATATCTTTGTATAGACCACCAAATAAAGATTCTAGTAAACTTTATTCATCGCAGTTGAGATGAATGTCTGCTCATGGAGGAAGCAGCAGGAAACTTGCCAGACCAGAAACTGAACTCAAGTGCAGACTCCACGTAAGATGTAGACATAGCTGAAACATCCCCCTCTCTTAACTCTTACCAGTGGTTTTCAGTCTTGAAGACCTGTGAACACTTCTTAAAGAGTCCAAAAAATATAGCTAGGAATAATAGACTCATATATAGAAACCACATAAAAACTTACTTAGAAGAGATTTATTTTATTCTGTAGGTCTCACACCTCTAATGAAAATTAGGTGTCCACAAACCAAAACAAATTGAATGCCATTTCCCGGAGTTGTCATAAAGAAAATGAGAGCTATTCCCTCCTGAATAAGAAAGCTGGAGGAGACTGTAAGCCAAATATCTGAATCCTAGCCTAACTAATACCCACAGGGAGACACTCATGTACACTACTTCTTTGCAAAATCCCTACTCACCGGTTTAGCTGACCCCTTGCTCAGGGGCACCAGTTGTTATGAATCCTACCAGAGATGTGTGATGCTTCCTATGCATTTCACAAGTGACTTCGCTATCTAGGATAGAATGGTAGAAAGTTTGAGTGAGGATTCTCAATAGAAATCTTTTTTGCCTGTGTACATGTCCCATCCTGCCACAAGACTGGCAAATGAAAAAGCTACAAAACTACATAATTAACTTATAGTTCTCTAAATTTTCATACTCCTTAGTCATAAATTAACAAATAAAAGAATCTTTAATTATAACAGGGCTGTAATGTATCCATTAACTTTAATAAGTTAAAGCACACACTAATTTGAGGGGTTGTTCTAGGAAATACAAAAGTTTTTTTAACAAGGAAGGGTAGCATTTTAAATTACATTCAAAGAAGTTACTGATTTTATTCATTATTGTTTTCTTCATGCAATGTTTTATGACTAACGTATAGCACATTCACACACGTGTACACACACACACAGAAGGCCTCTGTTTGGAAGTTCTGCTTTGAAGACCAGAGCAACATCTTCAAATTTCTCGACTTTGTCTCACTCAGATGAGTTCCTGCCTCCTCAACCTCTTCTGCCTCATGTTTTTGCAGCCCGTCTCACGATCTCTCTTCCTTTGCCAGTACAGCCTTTTACATGGAATCTCAAAATATCAAGCTCAAGTGCGAAGATGTAAAAAGAAGCCAGGAGAGTGGCAGAAGACCACGCATCATCCTGGCAGTAACTGTACAGCAGCTGTGGTGCAGTAGCATGCCCTTCTCTGCTGCATGCCGTGACGTGGGGAGGACTGACAGTTTTGTACAGTACTGCTGGAGAATGGACAAGAAACTGAAGTGGCCCCAATTTTTTATTTTCTAACAAAAAGATCTTTGAGCAAAGATCTTCTTCTTTATTACATAACTAAAGACAAGAGTAAAAAAAAGCCCAAAATATCTAGTTTGACCCATTTAACTTTTAATTCTGAGCCCCACAGCTTAACAGGGATAGCAAACACAGCACAGCACTATGATAAGCAATAGCTAGGTATTCTAATGGAAGTAAAGTAAAGGTAAATCTTATCCTCAGAACTGCAGATAAAATCAAAATGTTTTTTCAGAAAAAACAGTTGTAGGGAATTCATGTGTACTCACTCACTCCTATGGAATTCTATCAGAGCTTTTGTTACTTCCCCCCTGCCCCCTCCCCAGTTTATTTGAATATTCCTTCAATTCTTCAGACTGTGTCAGAAAAGCAACATTTTTTGAGATTACTGCCTCATTTTAGTACATCACATCATCTGCATAATGCACAAGACTTTGTGTGATCACAGTTTATTTTCCAGTAAGACATTTTTCATGATATATTGATCTTGATAGCTTTCCTGAGTTCAAGAAAACAAGTTCATCAGAATTTGGGAAAGACAGATCAGGAAAATCAATCATATATGTTACAGCTATGGTCTTTGCTCTTCAGTAAAGGGTACTTTTTCTCATGTAGTAAACAGAAATGGATGCATCAGACTGATGCATCACCATGTGTATAGAGGTACTTTCCTGCTCTGGTACTTCAGAAGCTCATTAACGTTTTATAGTCTTTCTTTCCAAGGACATATTATGAAATAGGCTGTAATTAATTCAGCATGAACATTCAGAAATGAAGCTATCCAAAGTCAGAAAATGCAAGTTAAAAAAAGGCTAAAAAGCCTTTTGTTTTCATTTTGATGCCAGTAGAAAGATATATTAGGCCCCAGATTACTCCGTTTATTTTTGCGCTTAGTTTCATTGAATGTAATTGAAATTCTCACAAGGGAAAGGCAAATGGATTTGGCCCTGTGTGTTTCTGAACAGATTGTTGTGAGAAAATTATACAGACACTTAAATGCATTTCCAACTTCTTCATAAAGATATCATTTTCCACATATATCAAATTTCATGCATACTGATTGTCTCTAGACAATTTAGAGAAAGGCAGTTAAATTTAGTACACTTTATTTCAATTTTTTGTTCCTTTTTAATATTTGACTCAATAGAAGAGAGGCTCTTTGGGAACCATTATTTCTATGGCTAGATCATCCTAACTTTTACAGCCCATGTGGTCAAGTCTACACAGCCTACGCTTTACTATTACAGCATCATATTTTATATAAGGATAAATGGAAAAATGCACAAACACTCAAAAAAAAAAAAAAAAGGTAATAATTAGCCTTATGAAAAACTGCTTACATCCTTGTGTTGAATTGCCCCAGCAGGGGCATGCAAATGAGTCCATCTCAGCCAAGGCTACTTCAATCACTCTAAGATTCTGAAGACTTTTGAAAAATTTAAGTTTTTTTCCTTCAACTCAAAATGGAAGACGTGTTTCTTCTGTCTCATTCCCACACATGGAATTTCTGTTCCAAAACTATGCTTGCCATCATCCAGAATGGACAGCATTTAGCTCTGACTTCATACCAAGTCATAAATCAGATATTTCATGCCTTGCAAGGGGTAGAAATGAGAATTACCAGATTTCTTTTCAGCTTCTAAAGAGAATATAAAGGTTTACAGTCCAAATCAATATACGGCTATTAATATTAATTATTGATGTGATTAATATTAACATTACTCATTATGAAGGGCTGTTGGAGTAATTTTTAGATGTCTCTAACAATTATGAATTCTACTTTTTGTCCTTCATGCCTATTTATAACCAGACTCTTAGCATCCAAGTAGACTTATCTAAGAGGCAGAAGATATTATCTTCAAAAGTTAAAATTAGGTACAGAACAATTTTCCTGAACACAATGGTATAAGGTGATCCTAAATTGATTTTCCATCCATTTGGGATGACTGCATTTTGCATTTTTCAGCTCCTGTCTAATTTTACATGAATCTGGCATGCTCTTTCAGGGACTGAATATCCAAATTCTGCCTTTGACTCACTCACTAGGAAGATACTGCAGGTAACTCACCATGCATCAGCTACTTTGTATTTTCTGTCTGCGTATAGTCGCTTCCCTTTATCCGTATAATTTACTTTGACGCAAGCTTCTAATCAGTTAAAAAAGCTACCTCAGATTGACTGTGGATAGACAATATGCAAACAAACCACCATGCAGGACCTGCTAACTCAGACACCTGTCCAAGATGTGACAGGCAAACAGGGTCACCCTTCACTTCCCCACGGGACGTGCCCTTCCATCATCTCACACGAAATAACTTCAGGGAGCGTAGGCCTCTAAAAAGTGCTAAGTGCTCCAGACCTAGAAGATGTGGCTGAAGATCCAGTGGAGAAAATAATTGTTACAAAAGGAGAAGGAAAAAGGAACTACGATATAAAACCAGTTGTGTCCAAAAACCATTTGTGCCCAAGAAAGATAAAACGTTGATAGCAATTTCAGTACAGTATTTGCCTGCTTGGGTTATAGAGTTTTAAGGGAAAACTGCAGTTACTGGAAAATGTTACTTGTGCTTGTAGCTTGACATTTGAATAGACAGAAAAGAAAAATGTATCCTCTCATGCATTGTATGTCTGGTCAAAATATTGCTCAGATGTTCTCATTAGAGAAAGTTCTCAAATGGTATGGTTAAAGCAGATCTCACTTTGCCTATACATTCCTAATATTACCTCAGGTACATAATCTGTTTAAATAAGGAATATTTAGTCAGAAACAGTCCTCATCCCAAATAAGTACTGACAATAAATAACTTGTGACTTTACCTCCCAGTCTCTCTCCTACACACACATAGACAAAACACCTCGTGCCAAATGACAAGAAAAGCAATTAAAAGTTAAGCTGCCCATCAGTATGCACTATTAATATCTCACCTCACGAGGACACACTGTATCAGTACCACAACGGCTGCACAGCCCAGACTACTCAGCCAGTATAAACCCCAGCCTCCCAATGCGCCCTGCCTGAATTTTCTGTTCTCTTTGCTATTAACTGTGAATCATGGCTTAATGGTGGATCACAGCAGCTTCAAAATGAGACGATGAAGAAGCCATAGAGGGACACATTTAATAAGTTTCTCAGTGGCTTTCTTTCTTGATTGCTTTCCAGTGTTTCAAACCTGTCCGGACAAAGAACTTCAGTTCTGAGAACAGGGCTGAAGTGCAGTTACAGAAAAATATATTTTTCTTGAACAGGATAAAGCCTTTGCTATTGATGAAGAAAATCTGATTTAAAAGAGAAAAAGATTTTAACGTTGCACTCCTGCTCTGTATTTCCAGTGATAACAAACAGTATTTAGAGGAATCCAAAATCACATATTTACATAAAAGACCTATTTCATATTGGTATTCATTTCTTTATCAATCCTAGAGGGTTTTTAATAGCTCTTAATAATTTAATTCATCAGCAATTTTAAAATGCCTCAATAAACTGTATAAAAGGAAACCAAATAACACAGAAAAACTGTAACAAACCCTGCCTGAATGAGAAACAGCAGCTTTTACAGAGAACTCACCCATTCAAAATGTGTGCCCGTTCAGTTCTCTTCAAAAGCAAAGCTTAGCTGTCAGGCCTTGACTAATGCTGCCATTTAAATCCTTGCATCTTTGCTACTAATAAAAAAATCGCTTGGAGAAGACGAAGACATAGAAAAACCACCAGTGGTATTACTCCCATTTTGCCACGTGAGGGCAGTCATTTCGTGTGCTTTAACAAAATGTTAACATTCAGTAGCAATTTCTGTTTGCAGTTAGGCTGTTCTTAGCCAAACTGTGTCACTGATATACAGAAACAGAAAACAAACACAAACTGTCTCTTCTGAATAGCCAATCTGATCTGAAATTCACCTCAGTCAACCTTTGGGAGAAAAGGTAGAAGCTATGACAAAATCTGTGATCAAGGGATAAGTCCTAAAATGAGAATTAAAAAATAACGTCTTAAAGGATACTGAGAAAAATTAGATGCTTTGACTCTGCTAGGCCTGAAGTATTTGCCCTGAAATATGTAAGACACTTGCTGAAGCAACCTCAGCACTGTTAGTAGTTGTAGTTGAACAAAATGAACAGAAGATGCGTGATGTGCCTAAAAAACAGGAGAAAAGTGAAAAACGTGGGAGATCTTGAAAGCAGGGCAGTTTTAGGAAAAGCAAAAATATTATGGATTAGTCAACTCACTTCAGAACCGTAAAATAATAAAATAATAAAGAAATTTGTAAGCTCTTGAAAGGTACAAAGGAGATGAGCAAATGTCAACCTGGGCTGCCAACATAAAAACCTTGTCACACCACCTTAGTTGCCATTTATGATAGAATACAGGGTCTTGTGCAAAACAAAGGACAAGTGGATATCATGTATCTTGGCTTTTGTCACATCTCAACAACAGCTCAGACAGCTTTAGTGAAAGAAATTTAGGGAATCGTGGTTTAGCTAAAGCCATAGTCTAGACAAAATATGCTTGAAAATGTGTACTTAAAGAAGAGTTATCAAAGAATCTATAATTTGAACAGTAGGACAGAGGCAGGTCTTACTAAATCTGCAGAGGTTATGAGGCTTAAGGTAAGGTGAAAGCTTTGCATATCACAGTCAGAAGTTCACTCAAAACTCTTTATAGATGTTTCCTTCCTTAATAAACTTTGTATTTCTCATTGATTCTGCCACTCCATTCAACCAACACTCCTGTTCTACTCTCATTTAAAAGTTCCCTCCAGCCACTGCCTCGGAGTTAATTCAACCACGCAGAATCATAGAATCATAGAATGTTTAGAGTTGGAAGGGACCTTCAAAGGTCATCTAGTCCAACCCCCCTGCAAGAAGCAGGGACATCCCTGACTAGATCAGGTTGCTCAGAGCCTCATCCAGCCTGGCCTTGAACGTTTCCAGGGATGGGGCATCCACCACCTCTCTGGGCAACCTGTTCCAGTGCTCTACAACTCTTATTGTAAAAAATTTTTTTCTAATATCTAATCTAAACCTACCTCCTTCCAATTTAAACCCATTACCCCTTGTCCTATCACAACAGGCCCTACTGAACAGCCTCTCCCCATCTTTCCTGTAGGCCCCCTTGAGGTATTGATCTTACTGAATCACTCTGCAAGGCCTTCACTCTACACTTCCAACTTCTTTTTCAAAATCCATTTCTGCTTTACTATTAGACTCATTCATTCGCAGAAAAAAGAAAAAAACCTCCTTTTGTTTCTTGTCTCCTAGCCACTCCTGCTGTCTTTGTGTTACAGTCTCCACAAATATTCTTGCATATCTTGATGGTGAGTTGAACAAATGTAATTTGCTATGAACCCATGTTACTTATTTTAAACTTTGTATACTTTTACATTGAGATTCTTATTTTAAATACAAGACTTTTTTTTTTCTGAATCTTAATTATTTGACTTTTTCAGTAGAAAGATACATTAATTAACAATATAGCCAAGGTAATTTTTTTAAAAAACACAAGTTTTGCAGCAATTAAAGGACCACGCTCCTTGTTCAAACTTCTCCACACAGTGGGTGGGAAACACTTGTATGTGCTCTGTAATAAATGTAAACTATTTATTGTATATACAATGAGGATAGTCCTTGGATTTAATCAGTTATTTTCTGTATACAGAAGCTACTGTAAAGGCCCTGTTGACACTAGGCAAGGAGGCAGCAATACGAGGTGAATGGATGATAGAGATCCCTTCATTTCTGTAACAATAACTGCTCCGAATTTTGATCCTGTACTGTAGCTTTAAAAGTGTGAATTCAGTTCCAGTAATGGAAATAACCTTGGAAAGATTATTATTTGGGATGAAGAATAGTCCTAAATGTTACTAAAGGACTAAAATTGTACTGAAAAGAGAAGACAAATGTTTTTCTTCCTTCAGATACCAGCTACTACAACAGGAAGCATCAGAGGATAGAGATGATGTTCAGGATTTTTATTTTCATAGCTCCTTCCACGACCTTCAGATAATCTATCTCAGAGATCTATTTTCTCTTGAAAGGACAAAGGAAAGCTTGTGACAGTGCGAGCACCATAAGTCTCTGGAAGGCTGGGCAGCTCTTGATTGAAGGCAGCATCACATTTATTGACACCGCAGATATCTACTGTTCAAAAGGATTTGGGGATCTGAAATGCTGATCAGGTTGATAAGGTTCTATATTGTATTTAGAGCTGTCATTTAATATGAAGTAGGGATATTATCAAAATCTGTATTGCAATTGCAATGGTAGACTATCAAGGTTACCCAGGACATTGTGCAGGGGAGAGGAGAGAGAGGAATTCTTTGCTTTTGCTGTTGTTACCCCACACCAAAATGAACTGCAAAAAAAAAAATTCAGGCAATCTAGACACAAAACTGAGGGCTACATAGTTTTAATGGGACATCAGATAGGCCAACCAACCCAGCAAAAGCTAGGCATTATTGCTTTACCCAAGAAAGAATTTAGCACTGTGATTTTAAAGAATTATGCTTTCTGAGTTGACCCAGTTGTACTGATTCATTGCTAAAAGAAGAGCTCAGTGGCTCAAAGTTTCTAAATATAGTTTGTGATCTTCCTTGAGATGAAGGAAAGGGACTGCTAAACTTAGGAATAGGCCATCCAAAAGCCCTGAAAAGAGGTGGGAAAGTTTTTTGAATAGAGACTTTAAAAAAAAAAAAAAAAGGCAAAGGAACAGTTGGAATAGGTGTTCAAAATTTTGGAGCTAATAATGTTTCCACAATATTCATAAAGGGCTATTTAATCACCTTTATAATTTTTGTTATGATTTAATTTGCATTTACTTTTGATGCAAATTCTGATGCTTTTTGAGAATGTCATCAAATACCTAATCACAAGTTCTTACTGTATTTTGAGTTATTGGCAGCATGTATATTCCTGTTTATCTGTTCAGGAGAAATGGAGCTAGCTGTATATTGTGTGATAGAAATGTATCATTGTTTTTAGTAAAATGGGTATATTAGCACTAATAATTTGAAAGCATTCATCCTTCTCTAGGATATTTCAAGAAATAATGTATGACTTGTTTAGATTATTAGCTAATGTAAGCCTATACTATCTTAGGATGAGATTCACTAATTCTGGAGTCACACATGATCTGATATCAAGCAAATATGGGCAAATTATACATGGCTCAAAGAAATGTGTAGTTTATGCTATCTGAATAAGACCACATGCTTCTTATAGAAAGTAAATCAAAACACTGATTTCAGGAAGAAAAAATATTTGCATTACTAATAAGGCTAATAATTCCATAATTAAGAATTTCATACAAAATAATGAACAAAAGAAGAAATAAATTATTGCATTCATCATGCTGAAGTGGGAGGAAAATTATAGGTCATTATATACTGCAAGAGACATCAATTCTTAGGTTTGAAATGTGCTTTAGTGAAGAACTAGTGTGTTTTGGATAAAAGCAGAAGTCAATGAAAGAATATTTTATATCTCC
The DNA here is from genome assembly GCA_009806455.1 of Tetrax tetrax. Classification (NCBI taxonomy): domain Eukaryota; kingdom Metazoa; phylum Chordata; class Aves; order Otidiformes; family Otididae; genus Tetrax; species Tetrax tetrax. The sequence goes on along the minus strand of WHYT01017733.1, from coordinate 221,032 downwards.
CTGAAGCAAATGGGATTTTTCTAGCAACCTAAGCCCACTAATTAAATATAAATTTTTTTTTAAGTTAGTTTTCTAATTGTCTTTTGCCACACTGGTGCTATTCCTCCTAAGGTTTATTTGATCTGGAAGATTCTTTTTCATCTATGGTATATACATTCTACTGATTCTTGCAGTTGGTGTAACACTTTGTAGTTACACTACCATTTTACAGGGATCAACATCAGCTGATCTTACTGTGATTGGTGTGATTTTGGCAACATGACTTTCATGGATTCATGGACATTTGAGCTTTGCTTCCCCTTTTTGTTGCAGATTCTCTTTCAGTTTAGGGATTTGCTTTTCTGTTTTTTTTATTCTCCCATATTCAGACTACCCAAGAACTTAACTTTCTTCAGTAAGTTTTCATGTGGGTTGACAAATTTCCTTTGCTTGGCAAATTTTAATTACTTCAACAAAAATTAATTCTTTGTGTTTGAGATCTGGGACAAGTCACAACCTCATCTTTTATAAAACCCCCAGCATTCTTGCATCAGTAGGTCAGCTATATTCTCTTTTTCTATCTTGCTTTTATACAGACTTTAAAAAGGTACCAGCCTGAGCTGGGACTAGACAGAACTAAAACTGCTACTGCTGCACACCTGCACATACACCAAAGTGGGAGTTTGACTACAAGTCAATCACTTTATGCTTTAGAAATATGTAGCCCCTCCAAGCCCATTGAGCTCTCCTGTATGGCAGCAGGCTGCATAGCAGCAACCTCCTCCTTGAGCGAGGTCACTTCCCAAAGTTATTCCTCGAGGCTGAGAGGCCCCTTACCCAGCATCTGATATCTATAATGAGATAAGTGACATTTCACTTTAGGTCTAAAAGTATATTTTATGCTAGTGACATTTATATATATCCAGCTATACCTTAATTATTAGGAATGTAGTAAGTAGTAGAGTGTTTGACTACTGCCTAAATTATTGTCTCAATCACATCTAAATCATTGTCTACTCACTGCCTAAACTGTCATTTAAATCACTGTCAAATCATTCTCAAATCAATCTCTCTCATTTGATCACCATGGTTTCACGTGAGACAGTTAGACTTCGTTTTTAACAGACTGATAATTCAGCTTTTCTTAGTTTACTAGATGTCTCAGTGAAACAAAGAATTTTATTCAACAGCCAGGAAAAAAAAAATCTTTAGTCAAAATATGAATTTATAGTGCATGTTGCTACCAGACAGCAAGGTCTAGTTTTCATGATCATTCTGCTTCTTTTCCTGAGGCTTACATACAAAGGTTAGCAATAAAATATAGACTCTAATGCACGTAAGACCTTCAGAACAATAAAGCACTGAATCTACAGTGTTCAAGACAGACAAGGCATCTGTTGTAAAAATATTCATGCAAAGTGTTCAGACAATGCATATATTGTAAATCAAACAAGGGAGGAAAAAAATAGAGCTGCCCAGTCCATTCGAAGAGAAAAACATGCCATTGTTTTGCCATGGCATTGTTAAGAGACAAAGAATGCTGAATAAGTGATGAACTTAGCTTTTGTGGGATTAAGTGCACCAGCTGTATTTCCGAATTTTAACAGTCAACTGGATGATTTTTGGTAACCTTTGTAATTAAACATTTGCCTTAATTCTTCCATTATGTTCTTTCACATAATGAAGATTTGAATAGCCACAATCAGCAGCTACCTGTTCTAGAACAAGTGAGAGGTTTTTAACATCATGTTGCTTCAAATCAACATCATTTGAATTATCAGGCATCATTGAAATTATGCACATGGAATATGACACATCATAAATTAATGAAAAAAAGCCTAAAAAATAGGCTGTTCTGAGTCTCTTTATTACATGTTACTGGCATTATCAAAATAGGCTAGGACTTTCCTACAAAATCAGGAGAAACAGCCCTTCCCAAAAGACTATTTCTCGGAAGAGTAAGTAAACAGAGAAAGCGAAGAAGACAAATCTGGTTACACAGGAGAACTAACATTGTCAGGGAATGTTCCCTACACAATTAGGGTTTACAAATTATTCACATACACACGCACACAAATATTGCATAATATTAATTCTATCAAGACTATTTTTTTACTTGCGCAGTTTTAGTTTCCTCAGTTGGAGGTCTTATCTGACAAAGGAAAGAGAGAACACCAAAAGCTCCCTGATAACTTGCAAGGAGAAATCTCTTTTCTTTAAGGGGAAGAATGCCTTAATTTAATTAGCTAAAGACATGCTAGTTCCAAGGCCTGTTTTTCGTATGCAGGATTAGGACAGAGATCCTTCCACTGTAACCCTCTTATATAAAAGTTTCCTTCCCTGAGGCTGTATTCAATTTAGAACTGGAATAATGAAGAGTCAATAGAGGCCTGACAGGGACAACCACACACAGACAACTTTTTGCCGTGTCATTTGAGCTTTGAGAAATCTTAAGGAAAAGCTTTAAATTCACACCAAGCCATCTTATCTACCTAGAATGCCAAGCTGAAGAAGACTTTTTCAGAAGATTCCAAACCTTTAGCATCTGAACATTTGGTGGCCTTCTATGACAGGCTTACAGCATGGTGGACAAGGAACGACCAACTGACATCACCTACCTGGACTTGTGCAAATCACTTGACACTGTCCTGCACTACATCCTTGCCTCTAAACTGGACAGACAGGGATTTGACAGATGGACCACTCACTGGATAAGGAATTAGCTGGATGGCTGCACGCAAAGAGTTGTGGTCAACAGCTTGACCTCCAGGTGGAGACTGGTGACGAGTGGTGTTCCTCAGGGGTCAGTATTGGAAGCAGACCTGTTTAACATCTTTGTTGGTGACATGGACAGTAGGATAGAGTGCACCCTCAGCAAGTTTGCCATTGACACCAAGCTGTGTGGTGCCGTCGACACGCTAGAGGGAAGGGATGCCATCCAGAGGGACCTTGACAGGCTGGAGAGGTGGGCCCGTGCAAAATTCATTAAGAAGAACAAGGCCAAGAACGAGGTCCTGCACATGCGTCAATGCAATCCCAGGCACAAATACAGGCTGGGCAGAGAACGGATTGAGAGCAGCCCTGAGGAGAAGGACTTGGGTGTGCTGGTGGATGAGAAGCTAAACATGAGCTGCCAATGTGCTCTTACAGCCCAGAAAGCCAACCACATCCTGGGCTGCATGAAGAGGAGCGTGGCCAGCAGGTCGAGGGAGGTCATTCTCCCCCTCTACTCCGCTCTGGTGAGACCCCACCTGGAGTACTGTGTCCAGTTCTGGAGCCCCCAACATAAGAAGGACATAGACTTGTTGGAGTGAGTCCAGAGGAGGGCCACGAAGATGATCAGAGGGCTGGAGCACCTCTCCTACAAAGAAAGGCTGAAAGAGCTGGCGTTGTTCAGCCTGGAGAAGAGGAGGCTCCGGGGAGACCCTACAGAGCCCTTCCAGTACCTAAAGGGAACATATAAGAAAGATGGGGAGAAACTATTTAGCAGGACCTGTTGTGATAGGACAAGGGGTAATGGTTTTAAACTAGAAGGAGGTAGATTTAGACTAGACATAAGGAAGAAATTTTTTACAGTGAGGGTGGTGGAACACTGGAACAGGTTGCTCAGTGAGGTGGTAGATACCGCACCCCTGGAAACATTCAAGGCCAGGCTGGATGTGGCTCTGAGCAACCTGATCTGGTTGGAGATGTCCCTGTTCCTTGCAGGGTGGTTGGACTAGATGACCTTTAAAAGTCCCTTGCAACACAAACTATTCTATGATTTAATGAACCCCTATCAAAAAAACAGAAGCAATATGAATGCCAGTTACCTTTTACAAAAATAAAGACTGATTCAGTCTTGTATCTGCTTTCTGGGACAGCCTAAACATCTATGCCAATGCTGAAGTCATGCATTTGGTGAAAAAAATCTTTGAATTATGGAAGACACTTCACAAGTAAAACAAGTCATGTGGAGGGGTAAAGTCAGAACCTTCCTTCTGATTTGCTATGCTTTGAAATAACACAGACATATCATGTTTTATCGGAAGTTCATTACTTCAAATAAAATCAGACAATTATCTAATTCTTAAAATTTACTAACTAAAATTAAAACTCTTCATAAATAATTGAATTATGTAAGATAAGTAAAATTAAATAATTTGCCACATATCCTGGTTTGGTTGCTTTTTCCTTAAAACTAAGTTGATATAAACCTATTCTGCTACTTAATCATATACTGTAAGAGGGGATGTTTTTCGTAGCAGAAGTCTTACCAATAGAGAAATGCGATGTGTGTTGATAAAAGTTATTCCAGAGGCCACAAAATTTAGGTTTTTAGTAGAAGACAATGCAGTTTATAATTCTTCCTTCTTTTTGTGAATTGTTAGAAATTAGAGGTAAGATTGGTGCAATACATTATAAATTTCCTCTATAAAAACCACCTCCCAAAGCTATCACCTCTCTCTTAGAATGCTGTTTGAACAGCTTTGTATGTCATTAGGAACAAGCATTCAACAATCTTTTGATAACTGCTCTCCATCTGGAAATGAAGACCAGCTCCACAATATTGTCTTTCATTGCTGCAAAAACAGCAGCTGTTGAAAAACTTGTATTGAAACAGTAACGCAAATACAATTTAGGGTAAAGAAAAAAAAAGGAAAACCAGTCATCTCCTGATAAGCTTTAGAGTGGGGGAAAAACACCACACACTTAAGAGAAAATACAGTGGTTAAGGCACTCAAAATTCTCAGTTCAATTTCCAGCTTTGTCACAGACTTCCTATTTGACCTTGCCCAAATTTCAGTGTGATCCAGTTCTCCATTCGTAAAGTAGAAATGAAAGATTATTTTTCCCTTTCTTCTGTTTCTCTGTGCATTAAAGACTCAAACTATGAGATATCTGAGAGGCACATATACGCCTATATATACACCATATATACACTGATCACTTTGTCTAGCTGCATGAGGCGAGTCCCATGAGATGATTTTAGTGACATCAGTGCTGTCAGCACCAGTTAGCTGTTCTCCAGGCTGTAAGACAGACCTACTTTAGGGCTTAAGTAAGCAGACACAAACTCTAGACTGAGTAGGGCTTAAGCAAAAGTCACGGATCTCTACACTATCAGGGTTTTTCCTGAGTATTCCCAAGGTCCTAATCTGAAGTATACAAGGAATTCAAAGGACAGTCAAAGAGGATACGTAGCCTCTGGAGAGCCACTTTAGCTCAGACTTTAGATACTGAGGGACAAGGTAAGGCAGAAGCTAGATGACATGGGTCTTGGCTTTATTATTATGTGTATGTACAACATCCAAGACACCGTGGGGTCCACACTTCTTTTGAGGACTCCTCATGCTGCAACAAGTTGATTATTCTCACTACCAAAGATTATCAATGCACCTTTATTTTCTGGTGCATATTTTACCTCACATTCTGAATTTGGAGGGGAGGGGATGGTTTATTGCACAACAGGGAATGAAATTTACAGGTTTGGTTCTATATATTAAATAGAGACATTGCCTACTCTGAGTTTTAGACAGTATCTCAAAGTCTGCCCAACAGAGTTCTCTCTCAATGAAGACTGCAGCAATAATGACAAATCTCTTGGTCTACCATTTTCATCTCTTTTAAGATTAAAAGTACAAGTAACCATCTAGCTTAATGAAGATGGTTGTAGCTGTAAAATTAACAAAATGACATTATCTGTGCAAAACATTCACAGGTAATCAAGCATTAAACACTTAAGGTGTAGAAATGTTGCCGTTTGTAAAAGCATTTTCTTTAATATCTCATTTTTGATATTTTTTTCTTATATTTCATAATTAAGTATTGCAAAGTCAATACTACAAAGATACATTCCATTTTGGATGTAGTTTTAATTTATAAAATGTTTTCTACAATAATTAAATGGAAACTCATAACCCAAAGTCTCTTAGAGACGTTTGAAATAAAATAAGTGTAAAAATTGAGAGCTTATTCCCCAACCTTCAGGACAACTTTCAGTTGAAAAGCCTGGCAATATAGTGGCAATATATCTGCTAAATCCCTGAAAACTCAGATTCTAGAGCAAGCTAAAAAATGAATGATATTATTGATGTATGAAATAGCTGTTTTAAGAAACAAAAGAAAGGGATTTTTTAATGGAAAAAAAAAAAAAAACAAACCTAGGAAAGACCAAAGCTCTGCTCTGTCCTCCCACCACCCTGCCAAAATCTCAGAACCAGAAGTACTTCCTACTCCCCACTGACTTAAACTTGCTGATTGCACAATCTTATCCTTTCTTCATTTTTGTGAAGCAGTGTTCTTGGTCTCTTCCCACTTCTTTTAGGGTGGCCCCTAAAGTAGCTTTCTTAATTCCTGTCTTTACCTTCCTAGAGTTCTGTCCTTACTCTTCTTCTCTTGTCTTTCTATCTCTTATTTCAGCCATGGCTCCATGTTGGGGGGGTGAGGAGATCATATCTAGCCATGCAATCAAAAATCTCATTTATGTTCTTATGAATTTCCACAATGTTCTTTTTCGGCTTTGGCACATGCCATTCTTGTACAAAGTCAGAGCATTGTTGCAACAATGAACCTTCTATCTTGTCACTTTGATTGCAGTATTCATTTCTGTGCATTCCTGTATCTGTGGTTTCACATGCAAAGCTTCTAGACCTGAGATGGGACATCTTCACAAGTCATCTCATTTCCATCCCTATTCCTTTTCTTTTTATGATGTCTTCAAAAAATTAGTACTTAGGCTGCTCCTGTGCTATGATTCTTGAATACTGGGGAAGACCAGGACTGAATTATGCAACTGTATCCTACTATCCAGTGTTTTGATCCATTGAATGTAAGCTACACATAGGAAAACATCTTGTTCTGTAGCTGGTTTAGTACTGTGCCTAGTACTAGTGTAATCAGATCCCGACCTAGGATCAAAGGGTTTTTGTGCTACAGTAGTTCAAATCACTTTTTCTAGCCAAATACCAATTTCAAAAAGGAGATAGTTTGAATTATGTGTACTGATCAAAGAATGATGAAAACTGTAGTTGCTTATGAAACTGAAGTGAATAAAACTGTAACTTTGGGCATCAGGTTCAGAGGTCTGATTTAGCAAAATGAGAAGATACGCTTGGCCTACAAATTGCAAGTTACAAGTCTACGCTATTCAGCTATTTATCCACTTAATTAATCTTTTATTGCCTTGAGACAGCTAGCATATGCTGTCCAAAGGCTCTTTTCAGATGGAGCATGCTCTGCTGCTCCACTGTTATGCAATTTGATACTACCTCTGGAAGATACTGCCTGTGTGGATATTCAAGACTCATTTCATATAATTTTATCTATTTGAGTGTTCATACCTCTACAAGTACAAGGAAATTCCACATATTGTAAAATGTCAATGTTCAAGTTATTGTACAATTTTATTCCCCTGTTTATCACAATAGTATCTGAGGTCATTCAAACAGCAACTAAATCTCTTACAAGTTCTTCCCTGGTAATAATTTTTTTTTTTTGACTGAAGAAAAAAATGTTTGCAAAAGGATTTTGTGAAAGTTGTACATTCAGCTCTTGCTGAAATTTGTACTATTTTTCCAAAATATCCCATTAATCTATTGTTGAGAAAGTAATCTCCAAAAGATTATTGATTCTTCTGTTTCATGACTGGCACAGTTTTCTCTAGGAACATAAAGAGACTCAAAGAAATCCACAGTCACAACAGAAGATTGACGCCTGTGGAGGCATTGAGCTTCTGAGTGGGTATGCACAAGGAGCAGGTACAGAATTCTCCAATATATACTCAGAAATGAAACAGCAAGATCAAACAAAAAAAAAATTACAAATCAATTATTTTTTATAAAACTATGTTTTGGAAGAAAAGATTCAGTAGTATTGATACAGAATCACTGATGTACATGGTTTGGGAAATAATTATTTTTAAGCTGAAAGCTCCAATATCCCAACTGCATTAATCATAACTATTAACCAGCTTTGGGCATAGCATTTATTGAATTTGCTTCTTTTATTCTGTTGGGAAAAAAAAAACCAACACATTAAATACACACATCTATACAATAATGAACATATTTCTCAGGAAAGAGACAGATATCTTAACCGATGCAAAAATATTCCTAAGGATGACTATCAACCAGCTTGAACTCCAAATGTCCAATGTTGTCCTGACTGCACTGAAGTCAGGAAGAATTATACTTGTGCAGGAAAAGGCAGGAGCAGGGATCTAAATGAAACCTTCAGTAGATGGTACCCAAAGAAACAACTGAGAACTGCAAATGCCTTGAAAACCAGGAGAACTGCACATGTTTGACTGCCACCTACTCACCAACATTTAAAAAACTACAAGCAACCCACAAGCTTCTGTTATTTAGAAAACTAAGATTAGCCACTATCCAAAATTGAATAGATATTTTTTAATTCTGAACTGAAAATTTTTGCCCAAGAATACTGAACAGAAAATGATATAGAAAGGGAAACAGGAACCAAAGCTAATATACAGAACCAAAACAAGCATTTTTCAGTTTTAGAAATTACTTTAGACAAAGTTTTAGAGGTTCTGGCATGTTACCAAGAAATCTGCCTAAAATCATCAGTTGTGCTAGATTTGGGATTAGGAAAATATGTATTTTCCTTGGTCAGATAGACAGGGTCCTTGTGTTTCTTAGCTGGTTTTAACTGTTTTGGCAGTGAATTATAACCTAAAGTATACAGTATCACTGTGGCACATTTTTGCTGTCAAATTCTCTGGATCTGCAAAGGCATTCGGTTTTGGGAGCTCCCACAGTCTTTGCTTCTCTCTTCCCTGCCATGCACTGCAACTTTTGGTAGTTCTTTTGTTTTTTTTTTTAATTAAAGATCTTATCTGTTGCAAGATGCTCTCTGCTGCACTGCAAAATGAAAGTGGAGAGGACAATCTTTTAGACGAATCTCTTTTTAAAGGCTTGTACATAACACTAAGCACATGGACTCGCTGACTCCAGGCTTAAATGGGTTCCTCCACTAAAACAAACAGCTGTAAGGAAAGAAATCTGAAATAAAATCAGAATTAAAACTTTACAAAATTTTAAATCACTATCAATAACAGTCAAAGAAATACAGGCTGTACATTAAATGCTAAATAAGACTGCAGCCTGAACTCCTGGGAGTATTAGTAAGACAAAAAGGCATTAAACTAAAAATGAAATGTGGACACTGTTCACAGTTATACACTGAAAACAGCCTATCTATTATAGGAGTTACTCACCACTTTGGACTGGACACTTTTACTCTTGATAATAACTTTGCCAATTTTAACCATTTGACCTATAAATTTTAGAATTATGTGAGCTTTAAAATGTAATTTTATGTCATAAGAAGATTCTTTTTTTCCAAAAAACTGTCAGGGTAACTCCAACCAGATAAATATAAATCTGATGAGCTCTCTTTAGTCCACATGCTCTGCATGAGGAACTGAACTAACCACTCAGATTCAAACATATCTAAATCCTTAAAATTCTGAAAGCTACACATGCTCAGAGAGAACTGGAGACTTCTAGCAACAGCCACTTCTAAGATCCCACCCTCACAAAGCACACTCCAGAGTAGGACTTTTCATTAACTGCTTGCCTGGTAACAGCTCTGAAAACTTGAAATTTTCACCTCTTTTGTTCTCTGACAGCCAACTCCATCTATCTGGCACTAGATTGCATAGAAGAGGAAGATGCAAAGTCCAAACGTAAATGAGACATGAGCAATGAAAGAGTTGTGCTAAGAGGAGTATATCGGCTCAGGCTTTTCAGAAAGAGATGAAGGGATATGGTGACAAGTCAAAATGACACTTGGCAGTTGTGAAGAGATTAAGAGGAAGTGATACTGAACTACAGAGCCTCTAATTTCTTTATTCTATCACATATTATCAGTAAGTGGAAAATCCCACAATCTGGAGAGGAGCTACATTGAATACTAGCAGAAAGAATGAAGAACAACAAACATATTTAGGGACTGGTATGAGAAACCTGAAGTTGGGAATTAGGTTGAATATCCAAGAGGATTAAAAGATTGAGTTAGAAGAGGACATAAACAATACAAGATTCTCCAATTTTTGCTTTTACACTGTTCGCAAATAGTTGTGGAGTCAAGAAGTAAAGTACTACATCTGACTTTAATATTGTAGAATCACACAACGGACCTTTATGGATCACCTAGTCCAATCCCCCTGCCATGGGCAGGGACAACTTTGACTAGATCACTAGATATCCATTTACATAAGTAAATATACTGAAGACCTACGTAGATATCAGAATTGTCACATGACAGGTTGATTTTTTTTTTCTTTAAAAAGAACAGATTCCACATCCTACATCTAAAAATGTTAAAAATCTAAAGTTGACCAGTAAAGCATTCAGAAAATATTATGGCTAATACCTGAATTGAGAATGCTAGTACAATCTTCCCCCCTTACGGCATATGCATTATCACAGCATTATATTATTATAAGCTATTTTTCCCACTTGGAAGGATGCTTTATATTATAATGTTAGTAATGTATTTTTAAGCACAGAAAATGCTACTATGGGACTATTAATCCTCCAAAGTTTAGAAAATGCATAAGCAAGCAATGAAGCTAACATTCAAAAATGAGAAAACCCAAGCAAGTTGTTATTAAAGCATTAAGAAAATGAGACTCCTTTGTACTAAGACAATGCTGGAAGCCCCAAGGGGAATGAAAAGGAGAACACATCTGTTCCTACTGACGTCAGGAGGCTAAGGGCCACATAACACATGCCTTCATTAATAAGATGTCTTGTAAATCAGATCCACTTTTACCCACCCTCACAGTCTATGCCTTTTTTTACCCGTGGTACCAAGCAAAGTGGTAACAAAACTAAGTCTGCTCCAGGAGACTCAATTTTATTAAGAACTTCCTCAAGGTCCTAATGCTCATGAAAAGTCTTATATACTTCCTACATAAGTATATGCATACATATTTAGACACTTGATCTAAGTGTTTGTAAGTCACTGGTAAACAGCAAAGAAGAAATACCTTTCTGTAAAGCTATTTGTTAACTGTAACATACTTTCTACTGAGAAGTATCGCTGCAGTAAACTCGAACAGGTGAGCAGAGATACAGCCAGATCAACAAAATTCCTTATTTATACCAGCCTCAGTTGATATGTGATAAAAAGTCTCCTTTCTCAAAACTTATGACACCGCTTGCTCACAGTAATCCTATGATTCTAATAGCTCTGAATTTTTATTGTGTTATTATTTCCTTTGTGTTCTCTAGCTGATGAGTCTCTAGTGTATAGTTAAAATTTTGGGCTTTTTTTTTCCATTAAAACTTTATCCCAGTTCCGTGAATTCACTTCTCATCCAGTTAGTACTTTATTTCAAACATCCTGTATATTGACAGCATTTCTTATCCAAATTCAATTCATTTGTACTTACCTGACAAGACCACTACTGAAAATGCTAAATAAAATCAAATCCAAGATTATTCTTTTTGAAATGCTACCCCTAACTTTTCTCCAGAATGACATCTTGCCTTAACAGGACAACTTTTTGCCATCCTTCATATTCCTAGTCTCTTACACATACACTATATCTACCTTATACCTGTCCCTGTATCCTGCAATTTATCAAATGGGTTCCATAGTAAAAACATCCCTGAATTTTAGTGTTACTTGCTACTGCCAACTAGCTCGTGTAATTGAAATTCTCATTCCTTAAATACTGGTACTGTCTGACAATCTCCAGGAACAGGGTACCATCTTTGAGTTACAAAAATTTCTTGAGATTTTATACCATATTTTTTTCTATTACATTTAGATGGAGATTTACTCCTCTGACTTAAATACACTCTTGTGATTTTAATTTCACTGTGAAAACAATAACTTCCATTTGTATACATTCATTCATTCCCCTTCGCTGTTTTTCCTTTGCTCCACCCTTTACTCCAGCCAGCAACTATCAGGAAAGCAAAATATTCAGTTTGAAGGAGAGAGCCTATATTTTTCACTCTATCTAAAAAGAGCTCAACTTGTTAATTTCAAGATGTCTTATATTTTTACAAGTGATGCACATTTTACTATATATCATTTATTTTCACAATCTAATTAATTTGAATGTTAGCAAACCCCACCTCACCCTTGCTGTTTTTAACCTCTAAGCCACAACTTTCTCTTCATTTGTTGGTTGACAGCCTACTTCTAATATCTTGTTTGAAGTCACCCTCTTTGCACTTCAGTCTGAAGTTCTTTCTTGTACATTGTTCTTCATTAAAGAAATTTCCAAGCTTTCCACATATTCAGCTGTTCAACTGATTTCACTAACTAGTTACTTCTTATTTTCCCTACAGTGTACTCTTTTAAAACTGAAATGCTTAGATTTCAATCAATCTGTATCAATATTTGCATTTATTTTAAACTGACTGAATCTCTGATTACTAAACCAAAGATTATATTCTCAGAGTAGAACAGGCTCTCTGGATGTTGCTAAACGATGCACACCTATATATTTTTCTACTAAAATAAAATTCTATAGCTGTCTCCCTCATGCGACCTTTCCTTTTCTTTGTAATTATGTATATTGAATAGTACAAATTAATACAAATACCAGAAGCCAAAAGTTCTTCTCTTGACTCTGGAATTTACTGCTACCAAAGAAATAATAATAATAATTATATAATAACAATAATATTTCTTACTTTTGCACAGATAAAAGATTTTCTAGTACACTGATCAATCCACTGATTATGTTAGGAGCTGCTGAACTATGTAGCCCAATAGAAGAGATGCTGCCATGGCTCCATTTTCCCAGGTCCAGTTAATAGTGAGGCTGAGCACATATTCCTAATAGACACAAATATACTATGTATGTATACACAAATATATATATATATCTATGCACGTGGCCAATCACACAGATCAGCATAGACACAAACACTCAAGCAGACACAGACAACATGACCAGTCTAATCCTGTCCTCCTCTCTGGCATGGGTCCCTGTGACCCGAGGTGTGACTCTTGCTGCTGGCACTTACACCCCATACGTTCACATAACAGGGAGTCATCTTACCCAGTAACAGTTAGAAATGGAGTTTAGCAAGAAGATGGGAGAGACCGTGCTGATCGGGCAAAGGGCATAGTCAGAGAGGCGTACTGACCAGCAGCCTGTTTACACTGGAATAGCCTATTTATCTCCTCATCCCACACCTGCTCATTCCTTGATCCCTTCCTTTGGTTCTTGCCCTAAACATCCCATAGTAAGCCTTCAACAATCCCAAAACACTCTTCCTATTATGCATTTCATGTCCTATAGCCCCAGGCAGTAACCCCCTCCATCTGTGAAGTGACCCATAGAGCTTTTTGGCTTACTGCTGAGTGTCCCCCCCTTCAGCCCCATGGGACAGAGGCTCCTCTGGGACAGCCCTAGGGGCTGGACAGGGGGTTGCTTTCTCTGACCCGGTTTTTGGGGATCACTCGCCTGCCCACGTGCCCCCGAGCTCCTCTGTGTATGTGGAGATGAGCCTTTAATCACCTAACCTAACACACCGTAAACAGAGATTAAAAATTACCATGGAATGCTGCCAGTGCTGCACATTCAGGTCTGCAATGCCAATCAACAGAAGAGGTTCAGGGCAGGGAGTAAACAGGAGCAGCCCAAAATCAATGCAACTGTAAGACTGCACAGGTAAAGGGAATCAAATCAGAGACACTGGCACAGTTAAAAGCCTTACCATAACCACTATAAAAATAAATGCAATCAATTTCCAAAAGGGAGCTCAGGCTCAGAATTTTTGTATTTAATCTGAGAGATAGAGATGAAGATCCTTACCTCAATGAGATTCTTCTCCCCTTTTCTGCCTTCCTCTACCACTATAGACAACCTTCCTACCTACACCCCAGCTGCTGAAGCAGCTCTTCTCCTGTTTCAGACCTCACCACCATGGAAAAACATCAACATTTCCAACTCGAGTCTACTCTAAAACCTTGCTGAGGCACCTCTTGGATACCTGGACAACGGAGCAGGCGCAGCACCTTGGAAACACGGGTGCTTACAACATTTGTGTTTTCCTGGGAGCTCATCCAGCAGGACTTTTCTTGACGAGACACAACCTTGCCTTGCTTGTGAAATACGAAGAGCTCTCAGACTGCGACGATTCGGTGACACGCGTACCTATCTGAACTGGACTGCCTGGTGTTATTTATGCGGCGACATAGCCATGCTTGTTCTGCACACGGGATGGGGTTGCGGGATTGTAAACTGTGACAGGAATCCAGCTTTTTTGAGCTTGTTCATTAGCCAGTATGCGCACAGCACTGTAACAAAAACAGACATGCGGCCTACTAGTGGAGCTTAAAAATATCAGGATGCCCTTGGTAAGAGAGAAGCGTGTCTCGGTGACCTTGAACGCAGTGCCTTTCCTCTGCTCTCCCCTCCCTGGCACAGAGCAAGAGCCACTGGCACAGAAACTCCCCTCCGCCCCAGGAGCGGCTGCATTTTTTTAGGGGCACAGGCCGCGCAGCGCTTGCGCGCCCCGAGGCCGGGAGGGGAGGGGGAGAGCTGGGCGCCCACACACAAGCAGGAGGGATTACAGCGGATTTTCCTTCGCAACAAGAGACACGCACACAGCTCTCCCGAGTGGGGGGGGGGAGGCTCTCCCTCGGCTCCGGCCTCGCAGCGCTGCGGGACCCTGCCCTTCCCCGTTCCTCGCCGCGCTTAAGCCCGGTACGACCGGGCGGCGCGGCCTCAGTGCCGGGCGCGGGAGCGACGGTTAGAACGCATCGCGCGCCCCGCAACGCACGGAGGGGACTCCAGAACCGGGGTACGGGGGGGGGAGGCGGAGCGGAGCGGCCCATCCTGCCGCCCTGCCCAGGGAGGGACCCTCCCCACCCGCAGCCGCGCCGTCGAGGAACCGCGCCGCTCCCCGCAGCCTCCCAGGCAGCGGGATGCGTGTGGTACCGCGGGACCGCCGGCTCCTCGGTTGAGGGTGGAGCGCCAGGACCCCGCAAGGCGCTCGCCCAGCCGGGCGGAGTCGGCCCGTCTCCCCCTCCGCGGCGGGAGCGGAGTGCGGCGGTCCGGGGAGGGGGGCGGGGAGGATGACTTCATGCCGCCGGAGCGCCGTGAATTTAGGAGCAGCAGCTGTTGCCGCTGCCGCCACCGCCGGCGGGATGTGGGGGTGAAGTGACAGCGGGAGCTGCCGCCGGCTGAGGGAGGGGCAACGCCGGGCACCCCGCTCCGCTAAGTCCGGGGCCTCTGAGCAGCCGCTGCGGGAGGGAGGGAGGAAGGAAGATGCGCTGAGCCGGTCGCTGGAAAGGTGAGCGGGAGCTGCCGGGGGGCGGGCGCGGAGCCGCGACGCTGCTGCTGCCGGGGCCGCTGCCTGCCCGCTGCGAGGGCGGGGAAGGCCGAGCTGGCGGCCCGGGAAGCAGGCAGGGTCTTGGAGTCGCGGCTGAGAGCGCGTCGCTTCTTTCTCCTGCCGTTCCCTCCGAAGGCAGAAAGGCGGCCCTCCCAGAAGCGCGACGGCGTTGCGTCTTATCTGCCGTTGCCAGTTGCCAGGCTGTGCGGTGGCTCCGCGCCAGCTCGGCCGCCCGGGCCGCTTTCCTGACCCGTGTCGGGAGCGATCCCCTCCCGTGGAAGGGGGCTCGAAAGCGGGAAAGGACGGTGGAGCCCCGCGACAGGTGCGGGGCTGCTCTGCAGGTTCCTTCTTGCTGTCTCCGGTCCGCTGTGCCTTCCTCAGGTGACGGGGAAGACATCTTAGGGCTGAAGGGTTTCAGGGGAACCGAAGCAAAAAAAAGAAAAGGACGACGTCTCGTTTACATTCCTGGATTTGGGAGTTCCTTCACAGGAAACTGAAGGTAGTGGAGAAGTTGGAAGAGCAGCCCCTATACCCGAATGGATTCCTTTTACCTTTTTGGGGACTTCTGCTGGTGGTTTTTTCTTTTTTTTTTCATTTTTTATCATCTAGCACAAGGTGTGACGCAAACTAAATAGCAGTAAAATTCAAATGCTTTTGTTTGTGAAATGGAAGGATTAGTGAGTTGCTCTTCCATCGTGTCACTTGTAGAAGTGGAGAAGCAAGAGTATGTGCAGCATTGTCGGTTGGCCATTGGCATTGCACATTGTGTGTGGTACATCCGCAGCTCTTTACGTTAGATGAATCATCTTTTGGAACTGAGTAGAAGGGAAAAACCTACCTGGTCTGTGTCCTCATCTGAGATGTGGGGTTTTTTTTGTTTTGTTTTGTTTTTTTTTTTCTTTGTTCTGCTTTAAAAAAGATTGCTCTAAAGTAGGCATGTCAATGCAGGAGGCCAGGGTTGGCGTGCAGAGGCAGATCATTAGAATGAGCGCTATCTGCATGTAGTAATGGCTAATGGCTCTATGTGGTTTGGTTTGGAAGCAAAAACACTGATTGTGCCTCTGGGAAGAAAAGGATAGGGTATTCATCTGTTCTTTATGAAAAAAAGGAAGCAGGATGATGGAAGCTGAAGGTTATTTTATTCAATGTCTGTTTACTTGTATGTTCATCTTAAAAGACCTTGTTATCCTATGTGTTCATAGAGCAGCTCACACAGTTGTGGGATCCTCAGTTGTGGCTGGAGCCTCTGGTCATGGTGCCAGAGTGACAGAAGTAATACTTGGGGAGATAGCAGGCAGTTGCTTGGTCTGTTGTCATTATTTCTGGGAAGATGTTTAAATACATGTATTTGCCTTGGTACTGTTGCTGGTTGTTATGCAGAAGGCAAATGATGGCTACAGAGACAAATGTGTATAAAAGACAACTGAGGCTTCACAAGGCTGAAACAGAGTGACTACTGAATTGCAGTGGCAGAAATCAGTTCAAAAGACAAATCTTTGCTCTGAAGAACAGCCATTAACTATGACCCTGTATAAGCTTGTTCCTTTTAAGTACTACATGGCACATCCAATGTATGCATTTCAAGGTAGAAAAAAATTATTCTTCCATCAAACCTGTATCTTTCATTTACCAAACATTTACTTTGCTCCTGTAGAAGACTTGGGTGTCTGGGTTACGACGTCTCTACTGGGTTTTTTTTTCCTTTTTAGAAAAGAGTGTGGCTGGCTATCTCAGAGGTTGCAATGTTGCACCCATTTGTTGATTTCTCCGCTAATTGCTTGGGTTGGAAAAAGAAACCATGTAGCTGAATTCAGATACTTCTCCTATTAGTGCACTCTATATAAGAACATCAAATAATGGTCTCCCATTCTGTTGTGCAAATACAGGTTGGTATGAGTACTCGCCAATGTTGACATAACGTTAGCACAGTAAACTCAGCCATTTGTGCTTCCCGCAAAACCTAAATAATGTTTCAAAAGACTGTTAGTTAACCTTTTTTAAAACAATGTGGTGGCAGGGATGAAGAAGTAGTTGACCAAGAATCAGGCATTATCATAGATATGAATGTACATCTGATGGGTTTGACACTGGAAATTTTAATTGCTTTTGTTTTTATCTTATGTGTACTCCAAAGACAGATGGTGTAATCATGTAAAATGCAAGAGTGCATGTGCCCATGTCCATAGAAAAAGATGTATATCTAATTATCAGTGTGAATTTAGTTCAATGGTGTAACAGATGTAAATTCACTTCCTACAGACCTCTCTCCCAGAACTCCTCTTCCTCCTTCCGTTACAGTAACTTCCATACCTCTGCCAAGCAAAGAAAAGCATCTTTATTGTGGTTAATCTGGGGCAACGACCCTGCAGACGGGAGGAACAGCCTAGTTGGCCAGCTGGTCGATGCCAGACAGACTGGGTAGCAGCTGAGATTTAGCTGCCTTTTTCTCAGAGGGTCTGCTATTTTGGAACTCTTCATCTGGGTTAGTTCTTCGAATTTGTAAAAACTTAATTATCTTTGAGATTTCTAGGCCGCAGTCAGCCTTTGAACTAGCAGGTTCATTTGACCAAATTTATGAGTGGGGGCCAGATGGGTATGTTTGCATAAGACTTGTTTCCTTAGGAGAAACTGGAAAACCCAGTAACCTTGAATGCACTTGAAGTTGCAGAGGTTTGATTTCACTTGCAGTCCTTTCCAAGGCCTGAAATGAAACAGTTCAGTTAATGTATTTTCTGTTATTGTAAGACTGTTTAAAGCTGATGTTTCTAAGTGCTGTTTGAATTAACTGAAATAACCATATTCCAGAGCAAGCATGTAATTTTTCAGTTATGTTGTTACTAGGCTGTGAGTTGGATTATTTTCCCCAAATTAAGAATTCCTTAAAGGAAGGCTTGAGCAAGGTGTAAGAGGACAGATATTATACAGTGAACTTAAGACTATGTACTTTTGCATGTGCAAACAATCAAGAGTATTGTAACAGTAGTGATACCATTTTTTTTTTCTTCTGAAGAACAAATGTATTCACAATTCCAAATGCAAGCCTTTCATGTGCAGTAGCAGACATTTCTAGGTGAGAAAAAATTTCCGTCTGAGGAAATTCCATCATGCCAGGCATGGACTTAAAGTTTGTCTTCTACTATGCAAATGGATTTCATGTTGAACTCTTTAATTATTGTCAAGAGAAGATCTTTGAGTGGCCAGTCAACTGCAAAGGTACCAATGGTTGAGGAGCACTAAGAGTTTTATCAATTTATAATACATTAGTGGTGGGAACAAAGCAGGCATTAAGTATCTTTTTATCTTTAGTTTGACCTAATCAAGTAAATCAGCACTTCACAACCCAGATAATAAGCCTCTGAGTTTAATATCTGAAATATGGATATAGAAGTGCAGTATTTATGTATGCTTCTTGCAAAAACAAGCTGATTTAAGCCTTTCTCTTGAAGAGGACTCCATGTGACAGCAACACAAGCATGAAGCCATTCATATGTTATTAGTTTCAGGATGTATTGAAAGACCAGTTTCGAGAAAGTCTTCATATTGCTTACTCTTACAAAATGACTGCATTAAAACAACATTATAAAAGAAATAATCTGGTTGTACAAGAACAGTATGCTCCCAATACATATCCCTGTCTTTCAATATAAAGATATCAGAGGAGAAAGTAACACAAAATGGACTGTCATAGGAGAGCTGGTGCAAATGTCCCAGCCGAATGCCAGATGAAATAATTTCATCTTTCTTCCTTTAATTCTTGCAGGAGAACCAATAAGATATGATAGTGGCTTTTGTCCTCTCTAACATGCTGAAGCTACGCTGCATCTTCCCTGGGTGAATCAAGTATAAAACATGAATTCTGCAGAAGAGCTGCAGTGGAAGAATTTCCGTGTCAGCTAGGGTGTAGTTTTCTCTAGTAGAATTTGTTTTGTTTTCTAACTTTTATTAAAATGAATTTTAAAATTGGCTACATTGCTGTTCTTTGGCTTTATAGGACTGATGGACAATTTAACCTGCCCTGTGTTTAGGAGTACTTTAAAGCAACTGCCTGATCTTTGCACAGTTATTCATCCCTTTCTCTAGTAATGTCCTAATGATTCATCAGATGTAATAGGCAAATAGATTTAAGTCCAACATACAATTTTAGTTTCTCTGACTGCTTTTTTTTTATCACATCTTGGTTATAGCAACTATTCCAAAATACCCAAAGGTATATGAAAGTTATCTTGGCAGCTGTTAGCTAGCCTGTGAAATGTGCTGCAGCTTTAATGAGATCATATACATCTTAATATATCTATATAATTATATAGATATTATATAATATATATATTTGCTAACTATTCACTCATTTGCCTTTTACCTCCTACAGAATTTCCACTTACACATATGGTGAGCACATAACTGGTGAAACGATCTCACCACCTGTTGTTTTAAAATAGCACAGATGCTTATTAATGGTCCTTCCATGATACTGTTTATAGTACATGTTAAACCTCACTTAAAATACTGTGGATCATATTGGTAAAGGATATTATTACTTCAGCAGCAGCCTTCAACTGGTTCTTGTTCAGCATCTCTACTTAACTCGTTGATTGTTCATAGGTAGGAGAGAAGTAACTTCACAGGAGAGTCAAAGCTATGATGCTTAATGAGAAGGCTGTCAGTGACTCCTGTACAAGGGACTCTGCGAAAACGGCTGCTGCTGTTTGGAAAGCTGATCAGCCTGGAGAACTGCAAAAAGCATGAGTGCATAGATTATCAGAGTGCAGTGAGCTCAAGTCTTGAGCTCATTTGATGTGAACTCCTTCAGGCCAAGGCCCAAAAGCAGAATTTTCACACTTCAAAGCAAGCACGTAAATAATAGCAGAACTTGAACCTTGATCTGTAGCGTATCCTAATATATTTTTTTTTTCCCATGGAAAAGGCAGTTCTAAACTGACTACACTAACTTTAGGTAAATAAATGTTCCATCAATTCCCTGTTTCCTTTGTCCAATCTAATGAGTAACTTGGATTCTCAACTTTGCTTTCAAAGAATTTTTAGAGTTCTGCCTAATATTTCTGGTCTATAACTCTCTAGATTTCTCTTTGATTTTTTTTTTTATTTTTTTGGCTAACCTGCTCAAGGTAGAAATAAATGTATTTCTACTTTGAAATCGTCTATCCACAAGTGAACCAAGATAAATTCTTGATGTTAAGTGGCAGTTCACTATCATTCTCACTTCACTGAGATGTAAATTTAAAAGGGCAATCAGGATAAACAGACTCTGCTACTTTCAAACTTCCCAATGTGCTTGCCTGAGGCACAGAAAGTTCTTGGTATTTGCATGTTGCTAGTGAATTCCAATAAAACAATGTTATGCACTGCAAAAAATATATAACAAAAACGGGAATAAAGGATATGTCGTATTTAAGTTTAGCAAAAACTCTTAGGAACTATTAGGGTAAATGCCTTTTAAAAAAAATAAAATACATATGGAGATTTTTTTTTTTTTCTGTGGTGCATGACATGACATTGACTGGTTGGGTCTAGTATAGCTAGTAAATTAAAAAATAGTTGTCCACACTAGAATGATGACTGTCAGATGCCTGTTCAAACAGTATAGGATGGACAAAAAGCTCTTCTTATTCAGAAACATTATAGATGTAGCCTGTAAGAATATAAATCTGCTATTAAAATAAGACCGCTGCCAAAACTTCAGTAAAAGATGTTTAGAGAAGTAATGCATACATTAAATGGAGTAATCATCTTTTGATACAGTCTCCTAGTGTTTGGTGCTCAGCATTGATTAGGAGTTCTGTGAGTATAAAGTAATATTTGCACTATTACATTGAATCACAGGGGGTATTGTGTCCTCGCTGAATGTGTTTGCTTGATCTGATTTATTTTCTCAGCCTCCACAGTATCCTTTGGCAGTTACATGATTCAGTGCATGTGGAGTGTAAGGAAGTAAGTCTCTTTGTTTTGCCTGAAAATTTGTGGCCTAATGATTTAATTGGGGGCCCTTTTGATTGCCATGATGTGAGAAATGTTAAACAATGGCTTTCTTTTCAGTTTCGCATGGCTTCACATATCTGTCACATTCTCTTTTTTTCTCAAGAACAGGGTTGTCTTCGTCTATTTACTCTTTCTGCATATACAGAATCTGTTCCGTATCTGATTCATTCATTGTCACTTTTTTAGACCTCCTGCAAACTTATTTCTCATGTGCAATGGTCAGAATTTAGGAACTCTTGTTTGGTAGCATGGTAATTTCTATTTCTGTTCCATTATTTTCCCAGTTTTTTCAATATGCATATTTTTTCCAGTTACTAATTACGTGTTTCATTTGGGCTGATCTCTTGTGTCCCTGCTACGTTCATTTCCACTGTAGGATCAGTTTGTATGGCTGGAAAGAACTGGTGCCATTAGTAGGAGACATGAAAGTTGATAGCTGGACATCAAAAATGCATATTTCAAATGTAAGAAAGGACAAACTGTAGTGTGTAGTCTTAGAAAGCAAGAGAGTTTCAGTCATAAACCTTTCCTTTGTTTTGTGTTATTCTTTTTTAAAATAGTGGGATGATGCCAGCTTTACTTATTTCAGCTAATGTGAGCTCAGACATGGCAAGCAGAAAATAAGAGACTAGGATTCATTAATGAATATAAGAATTGGAGCATGTGAAAAAAATTCAGACTCTAAAAGGCAGACATAATGTGAAACATTTTATTAAAAAAAACAAACGAACTAAAAGTAGACTGCTGCATTTTAAGTAATTGTTATTTGTAAGGTCTCATGGACTTAAAGCGTGATAAGATATATGAATGAAGTATGCATGAATATAGAAGCTGTATGACTTGAGAAAGAGACGTAGCTTATCAAAATTGATTACAGCATGCCTTAAAAGCCTAAGAAAACCATAGCATTTTGTCAGTGAAGTAAGCCCATCTTATCATATATTTGTTTATATGCAGGCTACTAATGTTTACTTTCAGTTCTTAGGAAAACACCAAAACCTTTACCAAGCAGAATATTTATGCCAAATATGGAGTCCTCTAATTTATCCTGAATAGCTAGAGGCTTTGTTGAACACTTTTTTTTTTTTTTTAATGTCTTTATTTGCCTGCAGGGAGTTCAGGTGTTGATCTGTTGAATGGCAGCTATAATTTTATAAACTAGTAAAGAATTGTATAATGTCACTGTCATTCACTCTGAGTGACAACATGCAAAAATAATGCTACCACCACTACGTGTCCTTTTAGAGTGTGATTTTTGTATTTATACCTAATGTGGTACTACTAGGGCCTACTGGGGCAATGGCAATATTCTCTTGAATTTTAGAAAAGCAAACCCACTGAGAAATGGTGAAAAAACAGGTGCAAAGCCTTCGCCCATCCCCAACACACACAAGCATCTCCAGAATAAATAAAGTTTGAATGGGTATTTATAGAAGACGAACATGATAGCCATACACCCAGAGGAACACAGATGCTGTGTAAGAAATTTAAGCATGTAACATCACTTCCTCACTGATACTTTAGTACTCATTATATGTTCACCCAACAATAGACTTTTAATGTATAGAAAACTAATAATGGGGAATGATTTCATTAGCACAATAAGGAAGGAATTGCATGAAGATATTTTGCATGGTATGATGCATTAGCTAATTGTCACTCTGGAAGAAGATACTTTTCAATTGTACACTCTGCACATTTACACAATGGCTATACAGACCAAAGACCAAGAATAAGCATTTCTGTTATCCTCTTTTTCCCAGATACTGGGGAAATGTATTATTTATGTCACACTTTTCATCATGGAAGACCTCAAAATACTTTACAGCACTTCCATTTTCTTTGGCAACATTTGCAAGTAAGAATGAAGGCTCTTATTTAAACATTGTTTTTCCCACAGTTGCATAGCTGCAAAGACTGCAGATCAGGGAGTTATTTATGCTAATCTCCAGGAAAAGGTACTGATTTCTGATGACTGCTGCAGCACGCTGAACCATGCTATTTCCTTCCAAGCAGAAAATTCTCTTTCCTATCACTTTTGTGCCTCATAGAAACAATTTTTGAAGGCCATTCATCCGTTACAGACTGCATCTTTGCTTCTTAAGCAGTGTTTCTAGTGAGACAACACACTATGCAAATATATTTTGTGTAATATATTTTGTGTACTAGATTCTCCAAGTCCTCTCTTTGTTAGCGTTTCTATTCTTCTATCTTCCTCTAGCCACCTTGATCTGGCTAAGCCAGGCACTGGTACTCCATTTGCAAATTTTCCAAGTATTTTTTTTAACTGAATTTTATCAGTAAATAAATTTTTTGAGTTTGTAGTTGGGTCTCTCTTGTTGGACAGTAATTTATAAATATGTGTTCTTAACTACTCTCTCATACATTGATTTGGTGACTAACAGATTGCACACCTTAAACAAATGCATATGACTTCTTAAGCAAACTACAAGGCAGCATTCTAGAAAGAAGAAAATTTTAGCACTGTTCTGGGGTCAGCATCGAAATGACTGCCTGTCTTCCTGTATTTCCTGCTGCAGTGGGAGGAAGAAGTACCAAAAACATTCCAAGTTTCCCCTGCTTTCCAGGCTGTGTGATCTAAGCCAATTCCTCAAGGTCATGTGTTCTTTGAGCCTTGGGCAGCACCTGAGCAACTTGTTTTGGTGTCCAGGTGTGCTTTTGGCAAGTAAGCTCTCCTAAGAGAGCTCCTCATGAGAGGAGCTGTTGCCTGTGTCTCTGTGCCTCGTAGTGATTCATTACACTGTTCTTGCAGGGCTGGTCTTCAGCATCTTCAGAATTCTGTTCTGGTATGATTTTTGGTGATAAGCAGGGGTTTTTTGAGGTTTTTTTGCGTATGTGGAATGGGTATCAGCCAGATCAGAGTTGCAATCTTTGCTTTAAGTTAAACAGCATCTATGAATACCACTAAGCACTAGAAGTTTCGTGTATGACTGTTAAAGTGTTGCCAAGGATTTTAGTACCTTTCTAACTTGTGTCAACTTGTTCTTGCGAACAAGTCCAAAATTTAGTTTGGGAATTTATGTTGGCTAGGTGTCATTTCCCAGTAGGTAATTGGAATGTTGTTTAGAAAATAAATTTTCCCATTAGAAGCCTTTCAGTTTACCTGACTTTCCCTTGATGTGGTTGCTGTTGAGGCAGACCAGATTTTCAGCTAATTTGTCTGGCTTTTCTCTGTTCAAACTGGTGAAAACAGTGGAAGCTTTTTATGCATCCTGTGAGATCTGTCTTTCAACTGATGTTCCTTCTGTGACACTCTTCTTGAATACTTCCTTAATCGTATCTGCCATTTGGTCTGTTGAAGAAATTTCAACTTCCCATCCTCCTTTCTGAAGCATACCTGTTCCTCTCAAAGAGCAGTAATTCCAGTGAAGTGTTTTAATTTATCTCTATTCTCTCAGCACATTTGAAGGCTTTGTCCAGGAAGGCAGATATAGAGAAACAGTTTGGAGTATCATGGCTTTCATAGTAACAGTTGTAGAGGCTTTCAGTAGTATTACTCTCTACATGTGTTTATTTTGTGTTGAAGTATGATGTGAAAATCCAGGAGATGTCATAGTCTAGCACCTCAGTTTTGTTGATTCTTCCTATGTAGTGGTAATTCGTAAAAGTAATTAACATTCTGGTAACAGTGGACAAAATATGAGGCTCTTACTTTCACCAAAGATTCTCTCTAAAGAGATTATTCTGTAAGTTAAGGACATAGGTATGGACAGGTTACAAAGGATAATATAAATATGAGTTAACTTTCACCAGAAGAATAGGAGGGTGGATCTAGTGAGGGTCTCTCTGGACAGGTCAAATATAGAACTTAAAAACTTCTCCTCTGTATATGCATACTAATGTTGGTATGTCAAATTGTTTGTCCAGTCGGTCAATTTTTCTTCTTCTCCACACAAAGTGCCTTCTTCATGGAACTACTGAGTGTGAGACTGATATGAGGGAAGAAGTAGTTGCCTTTATAAAGACTCAGTTACTCAGCTTTTACTATTACTAAAGTACAGGTAGCTATGATTTCTACTCTGAACTTTTCCTCTCCTTTTCCTTTTCTGCATGTGTATGTATTTGGGTGGTAGTCAGGTACTTCTGTCTTACAGTTTGGGCATAAAGACTTCTTACAAACTAATGAACAAAGGCTTCTGTGTTGGGCTTTTTGTTTTGTTTAGTTTTTCTTTTCAGTTCCTACTTTTCTTTCCAACTAGTCAGCTCATGTAAAGCTAAAATCTTGCACTTGGCATGTTTTATAATCAACTCAGCTGATATATCACTAAATGAAAAAGTATTCAGGGAAGCATGAAAAGATTCAGTAGGATTAAATAGCAAAGCTTAAGAATTTATTCCAAGCAGGAGCAGCCTTTCAAAGCTAAAAGCAAGCTAAAGGAAGAGGCATTAATTGTGGGAAGTTAACATGTAAAATGGGAATCAGAAGATTCTTCAAATCCTTTCGGCTACTGAAAGCATTGAATCCGAGGTCTTCAGTTTACAAGTATAAAGAGAGATAGAAAAGAAGCCTATTAAGGATAAAGAAAAATGGTTGAAGTGGTTGTTACATACTTCCCCATAATCAGCTGTCTGTGAAAAGGGTCTCTTCTCTCCTATCCTTGAGTGTTGTTTTAGACATATTCAACCAGAATTGTTGGTTATGGATGACATCTGAGAACGAGGCATAGATGAAGTCAGTATCCATGTGCTTCTATAAATAAAGAAGATTGCGTGCAAGGTCTCACGGAATGCTGACTTCTCTGTTAACTGAAAGGGCTAACTATTCACCAGTTTAATTCAAGTCTTCTTCCTTCAAGCGCTTTATTGTTCAAAACCTAACCAAAGCACTGTCTCTTTGTGCGTCTCCTTCCCTATTTACTGACTTCTTCAAAAGCTTCACATAGAATTTAATGAAAACACACTCTGGCTTTTGTAGTAATTTGCTTGGTTTCACCTGGGAGATGTGCACACAACTACATCTGACAATAACCAGTTACTCCTGAAGGATTCTTTGTCATCCTCTGAAAATCCTTTTGTCTCTGAACACAAGAGGAATAATCCAAGACTGGAATAAGCTTTAAAATGCCAAGCTGAGTGCCTCACCATCTGCACTTGGATCATCCACAGCACACCTACTTGGACTATGCACAAGTACATGTCCTTTCCATGGGAACTAGAATAGTGATGCAGAGAATGGGAATGCCTAGGTCTCATCCTGACATTTAATCATGACAAGTCTGCAAAAAACTTTAAAATAACTGGGATCATTGTTTGTTTGTTTGTAGTTTCACTGACCAAAAACATGTTTTAGTTAGCATGTTTTGCTGCTTTTTTTTCTTCAGTTTTTTTTGGAGTTTCTACTCATCTCAAAATGACAGAAGCTACTCTACTACCTGCACTAAGCACTTCTCCAGCCCTTTTATTTGCTGGAGCAGCTCCAGCAGGATCTATCAGACAGTATGGCTTAGCCCTAGCTTTCTGATTAAAGTACCTGTTTTCATAGAATCATAGAATGGTTAGAGTTGGAAGGGACCTTTAAAGGTCATCTAGTCCAACCCCCCTGCAAGAAGCAGGGACATCTTCAACAGGATCAGGTTGCTCAGAGCCCTGTCCAACCTGGCCTTGAATGTTTCCAGGGATGGGGCATCCACCACCTTCTCTGGGCAACCTGTTCCAGTGTTTCACCAACCTCATTGTAAAAAAAATTTTCCTGATGTCCAGTCTGAATCTACCTCCTTCTATTTTAAAGTGATTATCCTCCATCCTATCATAACAGGTCCTGCTAAAAAGTTTCTCCTCATCTTTCTTGAAGGCTCCCTTTAGGTACTGAAAGGCCACTGTAAGGTCTCCCCAGAGCCCTCTCTTCTCCAGGCCGAACAGCCCCAACTCTCTCAACCTGTCTTCATACAAGAGGTGCTCCAGCTCTCTGATCATCTTTGTTGCCCTCCTCTGGACTTGGTCCAACAGGTCCATGTTCTTCTTACGCTGGGGGCTCCAACACAATGTGACTCCAGTTTATGTTTTGGTAAGTAATTTCTATTTCCACAGTTGCTTGGAAGAGGATGTGCTCGGTGCTTTCTCATCTATCTGAAGCAGGAGGAAAAGTACATACTTAAATATGTGAGGCTTGTCTCAACATGCAAACATTCTTCCAGGTGCTTTCAAGGAGCTAAAATGGCTTTACTTCAAATAATGCATTTCAGAAAATAAGTAGTTTACCAACTTGTCATTTGTAGTCTTCACTGTTCAAAGTGCCTTTCTGACATGTTACTTCGTATAACTTCTGAAATAATTTTGACTCCTTCCTCAAGCTTCTTAGGAGAAGACATAGGCAAGAAATAATTTTTATCTTCAAGGGAGACTTTTCCACAAGCCTTTGAAGTACATTTATTTCTGTGGAACTTCAATGGCATCCTTCTCATCTTCTGATGACATCTGTGACTAATTTGCTAATATATTTATGTTACTATGCTTATATATGCTACCAAAACCAGTGGGATTTGTTTGTCCCACATCGCTGGATACAACTTGCTCAACAATACCCAACTGTGCCACCCAAATTACATTAAACTGTTCACCATTCCTTCTTACATGCTTCTCTACTCTTCACTCAAATGTTTTTGGAATAGCAAGGAAATAACAGGAGTCACAAGAAAACTAATATAGCATCTTTTATAAAAAAGGATAAACATAATGACTCTAGTTACCAAAGTCTATTGATTTGATATCAATCTCAGGCAAAACAGTAGAAAAAGTTATGTACTTCCATAGCTTTAAAGACTGGATTATAATTAATGCAAATCAGTGATGGTTAATGAAAAAAAGATCCTGTCAAACAGACCCTGACATGTTGGCTTTATATGTGTTGGAACTTACGAGTTTGGCAAAAGGAAATAGGCTTGATAGTGTATTTTACTTTGTGAAAAGTGAAGTTAATGCTATTTCATGTCTGCCAACTCAAACACCTCTTGTATGTTACCTACTAGGTTTGCTGGTTGCTTCCAGATGCCAGGCAACACAGTGGTAGATAGTTACAGCAGAACATAGGATGTGTTGAGTTCATACCTATGCCTTACCCACTGGAACTTTTTTGTACCTGTCATATACCTGTGATTAATGTCTTCCCAGCAAGTTAATGGTGGTATTTAGATCAGTACTGGCCCAGACTGTAAGCAGCTGCTTCTGGATTCACTGTGAAAAGATTTCTAAAAGATGGAGTAGTTAAAAGAGGCTTACCTGCTCAGGAAATCCCAACGACTGTCTATCTGACAAAGAATATCTGGTTTTCCCTTTCTTATTCAGCCTCTGCAATGGTCTCCAACATTTGTGGGTGTTCCCTTACCTTTTTCTCTCCTCTCTGACCTTCCTCCACACCAAGAAAGAAAAGAAAGGGGCAACTTCTTCGTACAGTAGAAAGTAGAAACACAATTTAGAAGCACTATAAAGAGCTGTGAGTATCTGGAGAGCTACATGATTTTGTACAGCTTCCATATTTTATCAATGAAAAAAATTCCTATTGATAACTTAGCTTGACACAGAAACATTCAATCTTTCTCTTAAAATAAAACTTTGAAACCAAAGAAATTCAAATAAGGTGTCCTTGTTCAAAAGTGTTGGTAGTTAGAATGTTGTTTAAATATAGCAAATTTGTCAACAATACCCTAAAATACCTCTTCATAAGGCTCACTAAGCATTTTGTTAGATGAATTCAAAGACAGGACAAAGAGGCTTAAGAGTTCTCCCAGGCCATCTTAAAGACCTGCCTAGTCTTTTCTGACTAATGCTTTTTTGCCTGTTTATATGTAGTACATTCATCTTCATGTTTATTTCAAATTCATGTATTACATCTACCAAAATGATCACTTTCTTGCTGGAAAACTATGAAACTGCTGAAACACTGAAACTAGGCATTTCTTTCTTTCCATATGACTCATCATTTTGCCTCATTTAAATCTTTTACACCTCATTAATTCCTTGTGATTACATTGTGTGCCTTGGTTCTTTTTACTTTGTTTGTACTGGACAATATGAACTTTGTTTTATTTGTCTTTTTGCATTTTGAACTTTGGTACAGACTGTTCTCCATTACAGCTCCTTGTTCCATCTACAACAGGGCAAGATTCTTCCAGACATCAGCATATTGCATAAAAATCAAGAGGGGGACTTAATGTGTTATTACCTTCCCCTCTTCTCTTGTGGATATAATGAAGACTTGACTGCTGTGAAAACAGTAGGCTGCCAGCTGTGCCATATGCATGTTATCTAGTAGCACGAAGAGAACCTCTTGTATAAGTTGCAGTCAGAGCAGGGTTACTTGGTCTTTCAAATTAATTATTGAAAATGGCACGAGAAATACAAGATTAAGAAATGCAAAAAACAGTCACCAATTATAATGAGTAAGACCTTTTGAGGAATCTGAGAAGCAGCTCGTAAAAATATAAAACAACAACAAAACAACAAAAAAAAAACCCCTTGATTTATAAACTACTTGTTTTTCAGTGCTGTGGCCAGAACTGTATGAGTGTTGCTATTGTCTTCAGCCTCTAGTATTTCCAGCTGACTCTGTTCTTGTACCCATCCCTTTTCTTTTTGTTTTCTCCCAAAGGACAGATAGGAAGGTCAGCTCTGTGCTCTGTACCGTATGTCTGAGTCATTGCTTCATACTATATATCTATTGCTTTTTTCCCTAGCTTCTCTTACAAATTCATAGTTTAAAAACAAACTCACTCAAAGGCTTTAAAAGCTCATAATTGCAATATACTAATGAGGAAACCTCACTGCAAAAACACATTATGTCATTTTTTTCCAGATGCTGCTAGCAGATGTAATTTCTTACTACTTTATAATTTTACCATTTCAAAAATTTTATTTAAAATAAGATCTTATTTCAATGCCTGCTTGCCCTATCTATTCCTAAGGCTTTCTCCTGTGCACCAGTTTGTATTGGAGGTTATCATTCTGCCTCCTATAGTATGCTACTGAGCTTGTAGATAAGATGTGCATGTAAGACTTTATTAGATAGGATATGTATATGTGTTAGTAGCAAAATACCTAGCAGTGTTTCTCTTTTCAGCTGTCATCAAGCTCAAAGACAAAGAATGTGTGTTCTTGCAAATTTAGGAGTTAAATATGCAAATCTTCATCTTCTCTTGAGAAATTAAATATTTTTGACTGTATGGGTAGCATCTGATGAGAATTCAACCAGTGAAAATTCTCCAGTGAAGTTAATTAAAGCTGGTATCCTGAGAATGCTTTGCATTAATTTTGTATCAGATTATGCTTCTACTTTCTGCAACCTTAATTAATCAAATCTTAATTGTTACTTAATCTGTAGCACTGGTTTGGGTTTAAAAAATATCAAGGGGCATGTGCCTAATTGAATATTGGTGTCTGAGGAGGAAAGGAGGAGATATTGGTCCCCTTTTCCAAAGGGGAAATAGACTCTGAAGTCTGAGCAGGGGGAAAAGAAAGAGGTAAAGGGCAGCTTGTCCTTCAGGACAAGAAATGGCAGCAGAAGGCAGACAGCAGAGTAATTAACAGGTCTTTCTCCAGAAGAGAAGGTGGCATTTGCTCTGCCTAATTACACTGACTGTAATTTAAAGCATGCTGTCACATGCTACCACAGTTGGATCTTTCAGTGCCTGGTTCCTGCAGGCAGCCTGCTTACGTTTTAGGCCTCGGAGCAGATACCTGGGTAGTCCTTGCCTGAGACCACAAGCTGAGAGGACACATTGCCTTGTGAAGGGTTAGAGCTCTCATCCTTTGTGGATTAGTGTTGTAGATTAATCCTTTGTAGATTAATGGCTTTGGCCTGTAATACTAATGTTTTGAATTGTACCAGGATACAAAGGAGTATCAACTTTAGTCTAAACCTGGGTTGTTATCCTCCAGCAAGTAGAGAGCTAAAATCTGATTTTATATACTCTGTGCAGATGTGCGATTAAAAAGAAACTATCTGGCTACTTGTAATATATATCAAGAACAAGCAAGTCTAGAGTAGCTCAAACTAATGTCAGGGAATCATCTTGCCAAGACTCAGTTGTGCGTGTAAGTTGAGGGCTGTATTTCACATACAACATGGTGATAGTGACAACTTTTTAAACTCGCTGATCACAGATGAAACAGTGTTTCCGTGACCAGTACCCTTAGCTTCTACAGTGCTTTTAATGAGGCTGGGCTCTTGAGCCAAGAAAATATCTAGGAACTGCATAGACCTTTTAGGAGACTGAATTAAATACTGTAATCTTTCTTATTTTACTTAAAACTACAAGCATCGAGAACTGCCGGCCAGACTCTTTCTATGTGCATGCCATCTGTCTTTCACCTAAGGCTGTTTATGATGTGGTAACTAGGAGTTTCTGATCCTAAACTCTCTAAGAATAAGGCAGCAGTGTGACATTGCAGTCATTTGGACTGCTGGGTACAAAATGAGATATTGATATACCAACCCAAGTTTAGTGAAGGCTACCAAAACCGTTATGAGGCAGAGCACATGATGTACAAGCAAGAGCTGAGGTAACTGGGTTTATTCAGTATGGAGAAGATGCTGCAAGGAGATTTAACTTCACTACCCAAGGAGGGCTTATGGAGATAACGGAGTCTTTTCTTGGAGGTGTACAACAAAAGGGTAGATGGCAATGGTTACAAGTTGCAATGAGAGAAATTTCAACTAAATGAAAGGGAAATCTTTCCCTGCAAGAATGGTTTAGCACTGGTACAGGTTGTCCAAAGTGCCTCGAGAACCTACATTCATGGTTCTCAAACTTCTACGCGAGGAACAGAGCTATGGCAAGCTGGTATTCTCCTGAACCTGTAAGACATGACCACAGTGGTGTTTGTGAAAAGATTGCTTCTGGTTTTCCTTTATGCTGCCACGCGAAGTGAAATTCTCACTAAGACAATGAGATGCAAACCAAGTAAGCAATTCCAAATTTAGGTGTTAATGCATTTGTCATTGTTTTATGTGCCTTACTCTGGTGCAGAAAAACACAAATATGTGACAACAGGCATTGCAAACTAAACTTATCCTTCTATCATGTCTGCCCACGTAGAAGATATTCAAGAAAAGCTCAGTCACATGCTGAAATCTGTGAAATCTAAAGCAACCCTGGGAAGTACATTAATTTAAATTAATAACTGTATATCATTCAAACCGCGCTGGTGTGGCACAAGAAACAACAGAAATCAAGCAAAGAGTGGAGAAGTTCAAGTCTTTTTGTGTTTTGTGGTTCTGTTTTGTTTTGTTTTTTAATTGTAAATGTTTGTTTAATCATCCTGGACTATTATAGTTTATACTTTGCTTTTACCTATTAATAATTCTTGCTTTCGTATAACAAAATTAGCATAGTATTATAGCTACTAAATTCTGTGCTAATCTACTTGGTGTTAACCATGATCAACACAATATTTTCAAGACTTCTTCACAGCAAACAGAAATAGCCTTGCAATATAACATGTTTTTGTCTGTGTGTTTTAAGAAAAAAAAAGATATTCAGCCTTATGATAAGATACTGAGACTAACTTTCTTAATGAAGCACGTGAGCTGATTTAAAGCTACTTATTCTTCTAGATGTGTCTCATCAGCCTTTTGTTTCTAAGAATGAACCTTCTCCTTATCTGGTGTCAGGCATGATTCTGTCTCTGGAGCTCCTCTGCCCTGTTATTGTTGTTTTAGAGTACCCAAGATCAATAGGAAGAATGCTGAAGAAAGAACTTAATATGAAGTCGAACAGAGCAAAAATTGTCTGAGTCATAAGGCTTAGCTTAGAAATACTTGATTGTTACTGTTGTAATGTCAGAAAGACATAACGCTATGCAGCCTCATAAAAACTTTATGTGGTAACATTAGAGATCCCTGGAGTATTTGTTTACAGGCTTCATAATCAGACTAAAACAGTTTGCCATTGTTGGCAACGTGATCACCATCTCTATTTAATCAAATTAGAAGCAGTGGTTTAGTTTTTTTTTTTTGCATATCAGGGCGGGGGGGGGGGGTAGTGGTCCTTTTTGGTTTTGTTTCTTTTTTCTTCAAGTCATCGTTTAACTGGAAAGTTGACTGAAAATGTTTCATATAAGCTTCATTGGGTAAGAAGTGCTTGTTTGGTGTTGTGTGTGATGAGTGGGAGTGGTGTGGTTGTATTTTTTGTGGGAGTGTGGGGGTTTTGTTTGTTTTTTGAAAGTAAACAAACCCTCTTCTTTCTGTTTATATTCCTAAGGTGAATATGGTGACTGCCTTTTTCTGTGCTACTGTTTTTGTCATGAGGATGGCATAGCTCTTCATTTTAATCCTGTCTTCAAATAATATCCTCTTTCAGTTGTCAGACTCAGAGAATCTGCGCACCTTTGCATACTCTGCAGTCCAGTTGTAAGTTTTTTAAGAAAAGAAATAAAATCCTTCTGTATGTATTTTTTTTTTGTGGGGAAAATCTGATTAAGCTTGTTTTACTTTCTGTTGAACCCATTAGCTTTGGTAGTCCCTTAAACAGTATACTGAAGTATGCCAAACAGGAGAATAATTTACTTAAAAATAGCTTTAATGGAGCTAAGAATCATCACGTTATGTAATGTGATGTACATGGAGTTTCAGGCAAATAGCCAAATTTCCTTTCACTTTACAGATAAGCACACAAATGCCAAATAGCCATTAGTCAAACGGCTAAAAGATTTGTAGTGATTTTCAAAAAACATCTTGGCACATGTAGATCAATGCTGTCTGGATACGGATGTGTTATTCCAGTAATGACACAATGCAAAATAGCTCTGTGGAAAGGAGGCAACACATGTCAATACATGTGGATTCAGCAGTGCTTCAAACAGAAGTGAAGTGCCCGGAGTGTGTGAGTCTTCAGCTCTGGGGAAAGAGTTTTCTATTTTGATTCCAGATCCTTGATTTTCTATTTTTTTTTTCTTTCAGTGTTTTGCATATTTAAAATTTCTTAAAACTTTATATTTAATAATTAATAATGGAATTAGTATTTAAAACATTCATTGATTTTAATATTTGAGTATTTAGATATTAATAATCCCCGTATGGGGTTGTTAAATATATTCCTGACAAAGGGTTAACAAGCAAATTGCTGAGGAGGAGGAGCATTTTGGAAAAAAGATTTAAAACAGAAAGATGCTGAGATTGAGCAGGGTATAGTTAAGATCTCTCTCATCTCAATGTTATTTCGCTCAGGCTGTGCTGACAGGCTTTTCTGAAATGAAGATACATCTTGTCTTTCCATTTTTAGTTCAGTTCTGATTCCACTGGAGTCTATGATGAAAACAAATATGGACTATTATCTGTTATGCAAATACCAGTACTATTTGTTTCAAAATGCTGATGCTGCTTCTATTGGAGCATGAGGAGGCTGTAGGTATAAGGTATGTAGAGCAATGGAAAAATTTGTTTAAGGGAAGGGTAAAAAATATAATTTTTTGGTGGTTGGGATGGCAAATTTCAAAAACATTGCACTGAAAGTTAAAATTTAGTTACCTAAAGGTTGCCTGTGAAACACAGGTTCAGTGAATCTTTTAATCCAGTGTAAATAGTCATGTTAGAAAACGTGGACACTGATTGTGTAGTAGTAGAAAGAAAAATGTCTTTGTCTTCTGCCCTCCATCCCTTTCTTCCCTTGATGTTTTTTACAGTATGGGTGAATTTCTGATTTGGCTGAAATAAAAATATTTTTTTTCATCCACTTCAAGTCTTGAAGTTTGCACTATATCTTCAGATTCCATGGGTGATGTCCTACATTTCAACATTACATTAATTCAGATTTTCAGAAATGATGAGAGGCTGAGGCTTACTAGTTCATTTCACTACTTATCCCAACATACTTTTTAAAGATTGGTTCTTACTAACTTCTGAAACTGAAAACACAAATGTCTACATACTATGTTCATTCACCCAAACTTGGCATGTTACTTGCATGTGAGCAAGTGTCATCTTTTTACCTATTGTTCTTATGGAGTATTTACTTTTTAAACAAGCTAATCAATGCTTAGAGTAAACCCACAAGCAAACATGTTGCCTCCTGCAACGTGGTTTCATCCTTGGCACTTCTTGCTCTTCTGAGAGGCATTGATTCAACTGAATAATAAGGTGTGATCTTGAAAGAACTTGTAATTTTGTTTCTATGGTGAATGCTTTCTTGGACATAGTCTATAGGCTTAAAAAGCTGGTATATACTTCTCCTCTACCTTTCATGGTACAGAAACCTAAAAATGTCAAAGCTAATCTCATGTTTAAGTTATTTAGAATAACAGAGAAAAGATTCCTTGTCCTCTGTCATATGAAACAAGGGCTTCATTCTTGGGGAAAAACATATTGCTTCTGCTGTCTATAATAAAGTCATGGCTGCTGTGATCATGGTCTTTGAGTGCACTGAGATTTTCTTGGTCTGTGATGATAAAGACAGGTGAGGAGAGAAGAGTGCCGTATTATCTGTCTCTTGTGGTATTAGTTTACTTGCCACATAACCTTTGCTTAGAAAGAGACTGCCTCGTATCAGGGATGAGTAATGGATGAGATCATCACGTGCCTGTGATTTCCATGGTGCCACACCGGAGCTGCTTGGTATTTCCTGAAAACTGCAGCCTCGTGAGAGCCCCCACTGGAGCCCATGGGAAGGACCAGTGCTGGAGCAGGAGAAAAATGTGAGGAGGAAGGAGCAGCAGGGAGGAACTGTTATGGACTGACCTGACTGCACTCTTCCATTCCCCATTCCCTTGGGCTGCTGGGTGGTGGGGAGGAGGTAGAGCAGTCAGGAACTGAAAGAGTGAAGCTGAGCCTGGGAAAAAGAGAGGGGCAGAGGGAAGGTGTTGATTTAACTTGTCTATGTTTCTCACTATCCAAACCTAATTTAATTGGCAGTAAATTAATTTTCCCCAACTTGAGTCTGTTTTGCCAGTGCTGGTAATTGGTAACAGATCTCCATGTCTATCTCAACCCACTGGCTCTTTCATCTTACTCTCTTCCCCTGCCCTGTTGAGGAGGAGTGAGAGGGCAGCTGCATGGGCATCTGGAAGCCAGCCAAGGTCAGCCCAACACAGGTGGTTCTTTGAAGCTAGTTATTTTAGGTACCAAAATATATTTTTTTAAAAATAGACAAACATCTGGAATATGAGGCAGTTTTTGTACAGCTTACAGAAAATCTACCAAGCTCACAGATTCTACTGGTAAGTATGTCTAGATGCAAGTAGTTAGGCAGATGGAGTGAATATTTAACAGTCCCCATCTCAGCAGAGATATATAGCCTATGTATATTTACCATGATAGATGAGGTAATTTTCATAGTTCCCTGAATACTTAAAGTGTTGTATAGGAAATCTTCCTACTATCCACTAATTTTCTCTGGTGTTATGGTCCTTCCTGTGTTCATCTAGGTCCAAAGGTGGACATGTTTAGTTGGGATGGGGTAGAGGCTTACAGGTAGCTGTCAGCATCCCAAGATCTTTGTTAAGAGGAATAATGATTATAGAGGAGGTTTCTTTCTCTTCTTTGCCTGGAAGCACTTAATGTTGATTGTCTCTTCTTGCTCAGTCTTAAAGTCCACTTGGGTTTATTTTTATGTACTTTCTTACCATCGTCTGCCTGTATATTTTTTCTCTTCATTCGTTCTCGTTTATTTCTTATATTCTCTTTATTTCCAAAGTTTCATTTTTATTTGAACAAGGCACTTAGGTAGTGACTGAAATGTGTGTGTGGTTTTTCTGTTGCTTTAGATTTGTAGTAACATCTTTTATAAAACTATTTTCTTCCTCTTTGGGGTTATACCTGCAGCTTGCCCTTTATGGAAAAAATAGTATCCAGAAACTCATATCTGCAGCTGATTCTTATTCTTGAGAGGTTTTTTCCCTTGCCAGGATTTCAGAATTGGAAATCTTAAGAAACATTCTGTGCACATATGTATTCTTACCATAAGCAGACAGCTAGTACTTCCTTTCATTAGCGACACAGACCAGCAGGTAGAAAAAATCAGGCATTCTGTGCTTGCATGGCCTCTGAAGGGTAAGGCAAGCTATTCCAGCCAAGTATGGAAGTACTCATGTAGTCCGACAACATGAATTCCTTTCAGGAACTTTGTACAGTAGTAAGGGTTTCTATAGGTTCCTCTGTTTCTGCTCATATCCAGAAGACATGACTTGCTCTTTATTGCATTTGGTTGATTTTATGCATGTAGGAAGAACTGTATGTTCAGATTTTTCTTAGGCTCTTCTAACATTTCTTGGTACACGGCAACTGCTGTGAAAGAGTTGTGAGCTAGAATTAAGAGCTTGGGCTACAGAAAAATGTGTTATTTTAATTGAATAACTTTTCTTGGCATGAGTATAAAATGTCTACTGTATGCTTTTTTAATAGGCCATCTCTTAAAGTGATTGAGTAGTTTATTATGGTTGGCAGAAATCAATGCTCTCTGAGAGTCAAGGAGATTCCACTTTCTTTGTATGCTTCCACCACCTCTTCTTGTAAGTTGGCCACCCTGTTATCTTCCTCCATTTGGCCCTTTCTTCTTCTAGATGAAAAATTGGGACATTAGCGGGATAAGCATTAAGTATTTGAACTTTAGTGTGGCTTGAACCTGGGGACAAAAACATTATTTGACCCTCAGATTGAAAGCTGTAACTAGCACTGATTTTAATTAGTTGTGGTTTGCAACGCCTGTACCTTTCTCAATTGCTGTTGGGTATCATATTCATCAGAGTACCTGGGTTTGCATCTAGAAATGCATCTTAAATCTGAGTGTCATGGACAGATTGTGTACTGCAGCACAACTGCTAATTAAATATTAATTTCTGCAAGCCATTTTTTTAGTTTCCATCTGGTACCAGCATGTGGAAACTTGCCAGCATTGTTAAGCACAGCTCTCTAAAGTGCAGATTTTTCAATCCCAAGTGTTCAAAATGGTCCTAGGTCACGGAGGATTATTCAGGAAGAAGAGTTGTTGTTTGTTTTGCTTTTTTCCTCTTTGCTTAATTAGATTCTTTTTTTTTTTAAATGTGGACATGCAAAAGAGGTCAGTAAGGTTCCCGTCTTCAGACTTATCATGGCAAACGTGAGGGCTTTCTTTTTGTCTTCTTATGTTAGATATTATTTGACCTGTCTTTTAAATGCCTGTAAATACTGCAAAGTGTAAAATGCAAACTGAACATACTAAAGCATTTCCCCATTATAAGACTTCCTTATTAATGCTTTTTGGTCCTCCAGCTGATCATGCATCATTTTCAGGTTTTAGACTGCTTGTTTACAATGGAGGACATCCTTCCAAACGGTGCTGCTCTTCAGGGCTTGACCTCTTTGCTTTCAAAACAGTATTGATACTGATTTGAGTCTAGCTGTACTTTTTATGTGGTTTTAAAGAATAGGGTTGTGAAATGCATCCTCTGGGAGAGTCACACTCACTAAACCTTGCTGAATCATATTCTTGGATAGCTTGGCTACTATGCATGTATGTGGCTACGCATATAGATATGGCAAATTATCCCTTTATACCACCTCATGTTTGTTTTTGAGAAGCCCATTCCTGTGCCTACCACAGTCTACTCTTTTTAAGAAAAGTAATCTTTAAGACTTAGGATCCTGCAAACAATATGAAACTGCTGCTCTTTTCCCCCTCTGCCTTTAAAAGACTGCAGATGGACTTGCTTCTGCAAGGGCCTTCATTTAAAGCTTATTCTTGTTTTCTCTGAGTCTGGGAAACATCTTTCCTCTCTCTACCTCAGTTCTGAACTGATACACAGCTCTCCATAGACACAACTGCTGCTGTGCTTGCTAAGGTAGACAAGGAAAAGACAAGAATATGAGGTAAAATATTTCCTTTCATTAAAATCTCTTTTGTACTATTAGGCCTCCTTCCTTTGATCCCTCAGCCTTAGTGCAGAGTAAGGCATTTCACCCTGTAGAGCTGATCGATGCTTTAACAAGAGCCCTGTGTTTATATTGCTCTATATATTGTTACAGAAATGAATTAACTTAAGATTCCCAAATAAGCCAGCAAGGAATAAACAAAACTCATTGGTCCACCCTTGCAGCAGCTGCACTAGAAGGCTGTAACAAGGAAAATGCTGTTTGAGGTTGGAAAGGTTGAGTGTTTCACAGGAGAGTTTCTCAAGGGCTGCTCAAAGGTACCTCAAAAAGCAAATGCAGCTCCAGTTTGTGGCATCTGTAATGGAGTTTTAAAAATGTGGAACCATGTCCTAAAGAGTTCTGAAATCAGCTTATTTTATAATGAGTTGCAACATGGAATATTTGCATATATGTTCCTTTTGTTGATCTGATTAAATTTAGAATGGATTTAATATAAAGAGGGTTTAATTTTTCCTGACTGGTGGCATATTCTACATTAAATAGAAAACTTTTTTCCCCTCTTTGAATGAAGTAGAATAAGACAAAGAACAATTAAATGGGATTTTTTTCCTCTTATATGATTCTTTGAAAACATATAGTGATGTTTGAGATATTTACCTCCCTGTGCAAATGCACAAGGTATGTCCTGAATTTTGCAGGCAATAACATTGGGGTTTTTCTGTCATCTTAGGGATGTACCAAAACTTCCCAAGTGATCACTGTCCAATATTGTGGTAATAATATCGGTGGTCCATTATAAAGAAACAGTAAAGTATTCCTGCTGGAAACAAGTCTAAAAAAAGCACATTTGAGACGATTATTTCAGGAAGCCCTAAGTAGGCTATGCTGTTGCATAGCAACAGAGCCAGGCTGTCCTTAGACTCTAAAGCACTCAGTGTACACATGGGAACAGAATGCAAAAATGATGGAAACCTTGAAAAATGTAAGGCTGAGACTAAGAGAAACCAAAGTGAAATGATACACAATATAAAATGTGAATTTATCATGTGAAGTATAATAAATTGAACTACTTTTAAGTTACAAAAGCTGAAATGCTGTCAGCCAAATTGTGCTTTTTTTTTTTGTAGCTTCTAGATAGTAATTAGAAAAAAGGCAGAATGTCTGGTGGCTGCAAAAACTAATTCAAATGTAAAGTAGATGTTAAATGCCTGCCACAGGAAAATATTTGCATGGAAAAGTTATTTTATTATTGAGGAGCCAAAAAGTTGATCAAATATACCATGAATGAAATACTGATTAATGTATTGCAGCACAAAGTCGTTCAAATACTTACATTATTAAAAAGCTGCTTGTCTCATGTTCTCGGGTCTCCAGGCTGGCCCAGTGGTATTTATCTTTGCAAATACTGAAAAGTTTGGTGTCATTGGGTGTATTCTTTGCAAACTCGAAGCTTGCATATGAAATGTGAGATCTTAACAGAAGCATATTACGCTGTAGCAGCTTTGGTTTTGTAAGAGGTAATTGATTTTATTAAAATATAGGAACCAATATTTAATATTTGATAGCATACAGTTGTGGATGATCTTTCTATCAAAAAAAAAGGCAAACCCCTTCCTTTCAGTACTGTTTTTGCCGCTGCCCAAGAAGAAAGAGCAATAAGCTCAAGCTCTTCTGTTCTGTGTGCTGCAACGCATACTTTCATGGTGAGTCATGACTGCATGATTTTAAAAGGTAGTCACATGCAGACAATTGAGCTATTCAGAACCTGCTGAAAAGATAGATATTACAACAAATGTTGCATCTGTCTAGTAGCTTATAATGCCTTAAAGATTTGAGGAAAGTGTCTTGGAGGGGGGCAGTTGTTTTCTAAGTGCTAAGGAAGAATTTAAGGATAGGCAAACTGTGGAGCATTTCAATATCTTAAATACTCGATAGCTGGACTACATATTGTACTGAAACACTGAGGAATACTAGCAGACAGATCTGGAAGAAATATGAAAATGCTGGTACGCCCTCCTGTCCACACAGGATAATATATAGCCTAAGTTTTAAATGCTGTCATGATACTGTTACCTAGGCATTTTCTTTTTGCTATTCTAACTGTATGCTTTCCCTTTGAAATGCTTTTGTAACCTACAAACTGCTGTTGTAGATGCTGTAAACATATCAATCAAATTATCAGAATGCAGAACATCACAAAATGCTAACTTTAGTTAACTTGGGAATAGGAAGGATCACTCTATTAAGACAAATCTATTGCAGTGAGATGAGAAAAAAAAGGTCTTCTAAGATGACCTCGTGCACAGCAATTTCAGAGGAAAATGGGTATTGCAATGATATGAGTATTGCCTGGAAACAAAGTATGCACCATAATAGTGTTAGATCTTGGTTCAGCAGTAAGCCATGGAAATACTCCACCTTCCAAGAATGGAAAATTTAAAATATTTAAGACAGAATCCTCCAGGAGGAGGAAAGTTACATCTATTTTGTTAGTAAATAGGCTCTACAGTGTTAAAAGTCATCTTTTTAGTGACTAGTAAATACAAAGATGCCATACAAAGAGTTAGTATAACATATTGTTAAGCATCTGACTAGATTATCTTTCCATTGTAAGGTGCCTGAAGTTTTTCCTCCCTCCTCCTATAAAATGTCTTTTCAGTGAGCCAAACCCCTCATTCAAGTCAGTAGCGCTGTGTGAAGTCCTTGAGTCAATTTAGCCCACTGTGTACCTCTTGGTAGAGCATCTGGAGAAGTCCACCACAGTCAAAGCTATCTTTCTGGTTGTACAGGCTTACCTGGTTTCTCTAACTGAACTCTGAGTTCTTTAAGGCAAGTGCTGCATCCTTCCCATCTCCATCTGCTTTTTTTCTTCCTGATCTTGTCCTCCAGACAGAGTACCCTTTTGGATGGTATCTCCCCACCTGAAATCTGATTCTTCATGTGCATATTGTGCATCATACTCGCCCAACCCAGCACATACGTAGATAAGTCTTGGCAGTGCTAGCTAATACCTTCTTGCTAAACAGAACCTTTACTGTCATTTTTCAACAATGAAGAGCAAGACTCACACTAGTTCTTACCCTAGCATAACAAAGCTATGTACTTTATCAGGTTGGGGATATGTTAATATGGAAGAGATGGTCTATGTTTCTTAGCTTGTAACTAGCTAAAGATCATGAATCTTCGTGTTAGTTGTCATGGTTTGCTGTTAGGAATTGCAGCAACTATAGTAAATTACTTAGGGATGTTTAGCCATTCAAATTTATAGTTCAGCTGAGTATTGCAGCCCTTATAAATGAATGGAGGCTGCCTTGCACCATGGAGCTATTTCTTAAAAAACACAGCTGGTTCTCATTTAACTGGAAAAGTACACAACAATGTACTGCATGCTTTCTCTGTGCCATTTCTTGTTTTATTTTTTTTTAATGAGAATGAAGTATTTTTTTGCTTTGACCTCAAAAGCCTTAGTACTAGTACAGTAATATCTAGCAAGATGTATGTCTGCAAGGGAAAAAAAAAAAGATTTCAAGGAGAATAGGTCTTATGTGCATAAGCATTTTATATATGCTGAATTTAAAAATTCAATGGACCAGAATCCTTTTAGGTTATCTAGAGTAGCATTAATGTCACCTCACTTCATGCATGTATAATAAAGATATCTGCTCACCTTCTAGATATTT
The DNA here is from genome assembly GCA_009806455.1 of Tetrax tetrax. Classification (NCBI taxonomy): domain Eukaryota; kingdom Metazoa; phylum Chordata; class Aves; order Otidiformes; family Otididae; genus Tetrax; species Tetrax tetrax. The sequence goes on along the minus strand of WHYT01017733.1, from coordinate 178,271 downwards.
TTTTTTCTATTCAGTAGGAAGAGAAAAGCACATTAAAGATTCTAGTTGCATTCATTCTAAAACAAATGCTTAATATGGATCAGATGAATCACCTCATTTAGGTACCTACCTACATATGTGTATACAGGCACTTAAAATTGGTCCAATGAATCTCATTCTTAGCCCCTTCGACAACATTAAACTTCTGCCAAAAACTGGAAATCTATTTCGTAGAAACCCCTCTGAGTGGCTTCCACATTCTTGCCTTTGTACTACTGATAGTTTAGAAGGCTCATACTGATCTGCAGGTAATTCACAGAACTATTTTTCTATCAGACCTACAGTTAAAAGTTGGCTAGACCTATTTTTTTTTTCAGTTGAAAGTTGTCTATAAGGATTGCAGTGGTTCATAGCAGTTTGGCCCAAGATGTTTGCAGACTACTGATCGTGACTGTTCAGTGTTTTGTTCTTTTTTTTCCCCATAAAGCCATATACATGCTGTTGTATGTAGCCGTGAATACAAGAGATGTGGCTGTTACAAAAATAGTCACTGCAGTGCTTATAACAAGTTCTCTAAAGAATAGACAACGGAGATTCAGCTATGTTTTCTAATGAGAATTGGATTGATCAATACCTTGAAAGCACTGGCTGTGCTGTAACATCAACATTCCCACAGCTGGGATGGATGCAGGAATGTCAGCAGGGCTGCCAGATGCGTGTCATGTGAAGAGCTTGAAAGAGCTTGACAGTCCCATCTTTCCCATTTTGCTTGAGGCCCTTATCCATCTTTATCATTATGAGGTGCTATAGCAATGGATTTAGTTGCTCATAGAGAGTATCGGTATTAGAGCATCCTGAAAAGTGATACTTTAATTCCCTCCTTCCCTTCAGAAGCCAAGAGGTCCCTTCACCAACTGCGAGTAAAAAAGTCACATAGCAATATATGCTTGTTTTCTCAAACACATTTTGTTTGCTGTTCAGTATTCTCTTTAGGTTGAGCAGTAACTCCTGATGGTAGATGGTAGCTCACCCTATTCCATTTTCCATTCCCTAACATAGAGTGCCCACGTAGATACTTAAATGTTGTGATTTGTTTCCTGCATAGGGTATTAATTTCCAAATATCAAAATATTTATTGTTATTTATAATTACTTGCAATAACCTCACTAGTTGTCAATAGGAATGACAACTTCTGTAATGTATCTTTCCAAAGAACCAAGGCCTGTTGCTTCATTGATTATTGTTGCTTTTTTTTTTTTTTTTTAATTTGCTGCTGCAATTTCACTACCCATTTCTATGGAATAGTGGAAGATAAAACTGAATTTGTGAGCTGAAATTAAGCGGTAGATGAGAGAGCAAATCCTTATGATCATGGGCATAATGAAATTTGCCTGAGCAAGCACATAGTAAGAATTTAACTATTTGGCTTTTAGTTCTGTAGATCTCTCTAGGTAAAATATATAAGACAGAAGGAAAACCTATTAACTGTTTTAGTGAATGATCTCTTTGTATAGGTTATGAGCTGAGGGATATCCAACTTGATAGTCGTTTTTTGTGCAGATTGAAAACAGCTTCCTAATTTTTATTGTTTAATAAAAAAAATCTCAGGTAGTCATTTTCTTTGTTCTGTTTCATTGTTTAGCCAGTTGAATTGCTCAGTAATTTCCACTAAGATCTTATTAGTACTAGGAGTACTACATATACTATATTCATAGAAAAAAAAAAATGTTAACTGTCAAAAAGGTAAGTGACCTGTTCTACATTATTCTTGTGTAGAAGTGGTTGCTTCAGAAACATCAGACAGACAGAAATACATTTTCAGAGTGCGGATTAAAATACTGTCCAGCTCGCTTGCTGGTATGGACATTTGTATTTCCTTTAATTGGCTTTCAATAGTTAATGCTACTTTCTTCTTCATCTGTATCTATGCAAAAGCAATACTATTGTATAGCACAACATATATAATCTCTTATGGAAGAAGTATACTTTTGTTAAATTGTTTCTTTGTTTCCGCTTTCAACATAGCAGACCTTACAGCGGCCTTCCAGTACCTAAAGGGAGCCTACAGGAAAGACACGGAAAAAATCTTCAGTAGGGCCTGTTGCAATAGGACAAGGGGTAATGGTTTTAAAATAGAGGGAGGTAGATTCAGGTTAGATATTAGAAAAAATCTTTTTACAATCCAGGTGGTAGAACACTGGAGCAGGTTGCCCAGAGAGGTGGTGGATGCCCCATCCCTGGAAACGTTCAAGGCCAGGCTGGACGGGGCTCTGAACAACCTGATCTGGTTGGAGATGTCCCTGTTCCTTGTAGGGAGTTGGACTAGATGGCCTTTAAAGGTCCCTTCCAACCCAAACTATTCTTTGATTTGATAATTCTATGCATGAGGTGAGAATCTAGGTACAGATTGCTGTGGAATAGAGCTATCTCCTCGCTGGAAAGAGCCCTGTGTCTAAGCTAAGGCTAGATTTGGAACCAAAATTTATTTTAAAAGCATAATTATACACCTTCTCTAAAACAGACATGCTATTAAATGACAAGTTCTCTCTCTTTTTTTTTTTTTTTTCCTTGTGAAAGCTGAATATAGATAATTATATTTAAATAATGTGCTGATCGTGATACAACATTTAGCAGCCAAAGGCTGGGAGAGTTTTATTTGAAAATCCCTTATTCAATGCTATCATTAAGCATATATGGAGAAAGAGGAGGAGTAAGCATTGAAGGATCGTACCTCTTAGTCTTACTCTCCAGATTTGCCAAGAAAATGGCAGCTCTTCTGTGCTAGCCAGCAACATATGCCAAATCCCATAGATGTGCCATGTGTCAAGTACCCGTTCTTATTCCATCTTCCTTTTAAAATAATAATGAATAACAATTAGTGAAGGCACTTGAAATGCATTTGGGCTTCTTTTAGGTAGCTAGTCCCTTAAACAGGCTAAATTCAACAACTCTAGATACTTCTAGCCCATGAACTGTATGGACACTGATTTTTAATTCATGCTGGTATGTCACATACTTTTTGTACTTTCATTTCTAAACTCTTGAGAACAATGACACTATGTAACACTTGATTTCACTGAATGATTATGGAATGCAGTCAAATTGGGATTTCATTTGTGAAGCCATTGCTAACTTTTTAGGGTTTTTTTTTAAGAGTTCTTTCAATAAAACCAAAGTACATAGAAGAAGGAAAACAGTTGTAGAAATTTGACAGTTACTTTCAGAAACTTGGGGGATAAGATTCATTATATATAATATGGAAACAGAAAATTTAACACAGAAATTGGATTGTAGAGATCAAAGAGTATTCCGGGAACTTTCTGAAAACACAAATACCGATTCTTTCTGTACCTATTATACTATTCTTGTCATCCTTCTTTTCTCCTTCTGTATTCTCTCTGGATAATAATTCTACTTCTTATGATGGTTACCTGTGAAACTTCTTCATTTGCACAGGATATAGAAGTAAGCCTTGGGCAGGTGTAGCAATATGTGTTATCCAGAATATTCATTAATAATACAGCATCTTGTTACGCTGGCTAAAATCCAAGATAGCAGCTATGTCCATCTACCATCCTCCATAATTCTTTAAGTGCTTGCAACTAATTTTGAGCACAACTTTTGAGAGGAAGGATCTGGGAGGGGGAAAAAGACAGAAGTCTAAGATACCCACATTTCTAGAAGTTTTATGTAACAAAGAAGTTGAGGAAAGGAAAGATACTATACGAAAGTCCCTAGGGCTGCATTGCAAACTCTAACTCATTATTAGGCAAAGTGACTCTACATGGAGGGAAAGACGAAGCACAGTTAGGGGAGACTTCAGATGGGATAGTATCTTGTCCGTTACCAAGGCATCCAATCCTGTGACAGCAGGTTTCATTAGTCCTTATGCTCACAGAACTGCTTTCTTTAGTTTGCTGGCTCAGTTGACAAGAGAATTGAGGTTTGCAGCCTTCTTGTTTCAGTTCAATACCATGTAGCAGAGTACTGGTTTTGCATCTTTAAAAAAAAAACCAATAAAATAAATTTGTAAAACTGGAGGGACTGCAACCACAACCTTTAACGCAGAAATAGCTGTTAATGCAATTAGTTAGGAAATTCAAATTATGTTTCACAGAATTATTAGCAAATTCCACTCCTTCCACAGAGACTGAAAGGAAAAAAAAAAAAGGGTTTTTTTTTTTGCAGTGAATGGTAATTCCTTAACGATTGATTCAGTGAATAAGTACAGACTGCTGGGCACTGAGCCATTCATTGGAAGGGGAGCTCGGGTGATGTCAGTGGAGTTCCATATTTATGCAGTAATGTCTCAAGATAATGCCAATGCAAAACAGAATGGTGTTTGATATTTAGGAGAGGACGCAGATGGAAAAACTTGGAAGTGTTAATAAATGTATGTTTGGTAACATTCTTTTATGATCAGAATATTGTTAGTAATGCCATATTGAGTCTATAGAAAATGAACCTTTAAAATAAAGTTATCCACAAGCACATTTTCCTATAGCTTTATAGCTTGTTTCACAGCTAAAATTAAATAAGCTTGAGATTTCCCCTGGTGCTCGCCATGTTTTATGGAATGTTTCAAGAAGAATATAATCTTACAGAAGAGTATTCTGTGGAGTGCAGTTTGTACAGACCAGGGAATTGCTCATGGAGTACAACGTTGCTCATTTCACCAGCCTTAAAACTCTATAGCTTGTTCTACCTCAGTCGTATTCTGCTCCTGATGCACTGATATGCAGCTTCCAAAATAGCAAAAGAATATTTTACGAATATCTCTGGTGTTTTTCTGTGCTAAAATTAAATTAATGTCTTGGTAGGTGTGATAGCTTGTATCAGAAATAGTGCGGCCAGCAGAAGTAGGAAGGGGATTGTTCCCCTGTACTCGGCACTGGTGAGGCTGCATTTCAAATACTGGGTTCAGTTTTGGGCCCCTCACTACAAGAAAGACATTGAGGTGCTGGAGCATGTCCAGAGAAGGGCAGCGAAGCTGGTGAGGGGTCTGGAGCACAAGTCCTGTGAGGAGCCATAGAGGGAGCTGGGCTTTTTTAGTCTGGAGAAGAGGAGGCTGAGGAGACACCTTGTTGTTTTCTCCTACTACCTGAGAGAAAGCTGTAACAAGGTGAGTGTTGGTCTCTTCTCCCAGGTAGCAGTGATAGAACAAGAGGAAATGGTCTCAAGTTGTGCCAGGGGAGGTTTAGATTGGATATTAGGAAAAAATTCTTCACTGAACAGGTTGTCAAGCATTGGAACAGGCTACCCAGGGAAGTGGTAGAGTCACCATCCCTAGAGGTATTTAAAAGGCACATGGTGCTTAGGGACATGGTTTAGTGGTGGACTTGGCAATGCTAGGTTAATGGTTGGACTCAATGGTCAATAGGGTCTTTTCCAACTGAAATGATTCTGTCATTCTATGACTTTGGACTGGTGCTCCACTAATGACAGAAAACAAGCCTGTGCATTGATAACTTTCAGGTTTTGCACTTCATTTTCTACAGGCCAGTTGCAGTTACAGGCATGAACAAATATAACTCAAGTATGTTTCACTTAAAATTCTTTATCTTCTGATCTTGCTGGATGATACTCTTCAGTGAACAGGTCAGAGAAGTCTGAAAACTTGTGCAGTTTTCTTACCTTATCACAACTGTCCTCACTGTTTCCTTCACCTTTGCAAGTTATATGCTTCGTTATTATGTGGTTGATATATTTGGCATTGTGACGTCTGCACCTTGGGCAAAGAACAAATAGTAGCCTTCTAATGTGCTTCAGTATTCTTGCAGTGTTTCAAGAGGAGGGCACTTAATGGGAAGAAATGCACATGATCTCATGCTCATGAAAGCATTTGTTAATTGAGAGGCACTGCAGTATTTTATGTTTGTCAGGCAGGCTTTCAAGCAGTGCTGACCTCTTTCCATTCCTTAGGCATTTGTTGTTAAGTTTTGTGGGTTGGTTTGGGGTTTTTTTTTTTGGGTGGTGGGTTATTTTTGGTTTTGGGTTTTTTGTTTTGTTTTGGTTTTGTTTGTTTGTTTGATGGTGTTTGGGTTCGGGTTTTTTTTATTTTTTTTTTTTTTTCCAAAGCAGTTTCCTGTTTCATAGTGGTTGTTCATAGGAGTAAAATTATCCTGTCAGCCATTCAGCATATTTGGCATGGGACACCAAAGCCTGATAGCAATGAACTTCTTTTTAAGTCAGTCAGTCTTGCAGTGATACTTGATATAGTTATATTTAGACTAAATAAAATATGGTGTAGAACCCTCATCTTGGCTTCTCAAATACATCATATGCACACCCTCATACAGCTGACTAAGTTGGGGAGGTGAGGACTAGAACGAAGATGAAGAATGGACAGGATTTGTGAAGTTATTCAGCGTTGAGAGTTGGCTGTTATCTTTGTATCTATTTTTAAAATAAAAAGTGTTTATAGAAAAAATAGGGCTTTTTCTTGTTATTTAAAGAGAGAAAACGGAATCTTTTGCTGCTGTTCGCATTTGTGGTGACTTCAGGGGCTTCTTCAGCATCCAGCAACTACAGTAGGAACTGGTTAAAAAGATTTGTATACTCTAAGCAAACATGAAGTTTCAGCTGCTTTAGTAACAATAGCTAAAGCTTCTCACTGAGTGCAACTGCGCAATGTTGCCCTTATGGCCATGTCCCCTCTCTGTAGTATGCAACACCACAGAAATACGGCTTAGAAATGGAGGAAGCATACAACTGTGAGGGTGCTGGTTTTGTCTCGTGGTTCCCTTTCCTTTGGAAAGAAGAAGTACTAAATCCAAACATGATATGTGAGGGAAGCTACATTTGAAGCATGGTAGCCTAGCTTTTTGCAGGAAACCTTAGACGAGTAGAAATGGAACTACAGTAAACAGAGTGGTCAGCAAAATAAAGCGCCTCCCCCACCCCCTCCATCTCTGGTTACAATTCTATAAATCAAGAAAAAAAAAAAAAAAATCCTGACAGGTTAGATCTGTAGCAGATGCAGCAGACACTCCAGCGGGGATGCAAATCTTTCTCTTAGTAAGATTGAAATAGGAGTTTGCTTGTATCTTTGGCAGATCTTAATGCATATCATCACATTATTCCATAATAACATGAGAAATAATTGTTTTCTGATGAAAAGACATTCTGAGTTTATATGTAGCTTACAAAGCACTGCTTTCCAACCTCTGCGTTATAGTTTAGCTATTCTGCTTGCTCTGTTAGCATGTCTCCACTCATTTCAGTGACTTTATGGTAATGCATTTGCTTTGGTTCAAATACCACACCGAATAGCTGAGTCTGAAGAGGTCTATATACAATGCTAAAACTAATCATAACAACAGAAGGGAAAATACACAAAGCATAGCTGTGCCTGTTTATGAGCACAGTGTTCTGCATGCAAAAACATTATCAATTTGTACTTTCTTACTCCTTACGCTCAGCTTTTTGTGCAGAAAAGAACTTTGTTCCACCCCCTACCTACCTCCTACTTCTCAGCTAATATTAAAAGCAGAGACAGCTCTATAAAGAAATTATGTTGCTGAGGTCATTGCTTTTAAAAAGTACTCACTAGCACTTTATGAAGTATGAAAAATGAAGTTGTTTAAAATACTGTTGAATACAGATTGCATAAAAACCACATACCTTTTTTTTGCTTTCTACTGTGTTTCTTCTATAGTGTCTCCAAATTTTGAGACTGAGGCATCTTCTTTTGTTGCTTACTGCTTAGTCAGTCTACACCCCAATGAGAACCCTCTAGTTCTTCTATTCCTGTTCCATAAGGTCATCTGTTTTTATAGTGGTCTAAGTGTTGTTCTTGTATTTTCTCCATCCAGGTACTGCTATGTGGATATTTGTTAGCAATGACTGATGTGGAATCTACATATGCAGACTTTATTGCTTCAGGAAGAACAGGTAGAAGAAATGCGTTACATGACATACTTGTGTCCTCTCCGGGTGGGAACTCTAGTGAACTAGCCTTAAAGTTATCAGAGCTTGATATAAACAAAGCAGGTGAGTACATTTTAGTCTGTTATTGTATTTATTTAAAACTAAAATGACAAGAGTGGTACATAAAACATGGTTTATTTGCATGCATTATTCCCTTGTCCGTCAGCAACAATTTTTATTTTTTTTTTCCCCTGATCAGCGGGGGTTGCCTGCAGTAAGGAGCCCAGATTTCATAAATGGGAAGGGTGGTTATTTGCGAGTACAACATATGACTGAGAAAAGAAAAATCATCTGCAGTGAGTGCCTAGTGGCAGGGTCCATTTCAGGATAAATTTTATGAAAAATTAAACGTAAGGAAGAAAATAAGGAAGTCTTTATTAAGACCCAACTCTTCATAATATCCTTTAATGGAAGTTTTCTGGTTTGAAGCCTGTAGAAGCAGCCATGTGTCTGCTTGAAAGGTTATTATGGACTTAAATATTGTTTTTAGCTGCCAGGGGACAGCTCTGTCTCTTTCCCCTTTCTGCTGATACTTTCTCCTTCTTTTAAGGTTATTAGCACTAATACAATCCTAAATCTTACTTCACCTGTAATATCAAAATTTTTAGCTGGTTGTGCACCTTCAGTTGAGGGGAAGCAGAGACAGTGTATGCTGAAGGGCCTTACATTAAATAAAAATAGTAATATGGCTGTGTAATTATTTTCATGTTACATCAGTGAAGGTTAATGAATGGGTCTTACAGATATTTGAAAGCCCTTTTCAGATCTTAGGAAAGAAGTCTTATGCTTATTTTACTAATAGCAGAAGAAAACAAATGCAGCAAAGAACAAACTGTTGATTAGCAGCTGCTGTGTTTGTGCACATATTTTTCTCAGAGACAGTGGCAAGAGTTCTGAGAGACAGTCCCATCACTGGGCAACCAGATGTGGGCAGTGTGATGTTTGAGTGGTTGTAGTGCTGTTTAGAGGAGGGGATTCTTTTTTTGGCTTTCAGACTAATGTACATCCTAAGTGATTCCTTCTGCAGTTGCCAGTTTGGGGCTTATAGCTTCTAGATGCATGCAATTCTAGCTGGGCAAGGCCTCTGATTTTTTTTTT
>WHYT01017733.1:118117-164272 GCA_009806455.1 Tetrax tetrax | reverse complement strand
TTTGAAAAATAAGAATTCTTACAGGAAAGTTTAAATTGCCCAGATAGCATGAGGGATATTAAAGACTTCTAGTAGTCAGAATAAATGGAGTATGAAGCAGGTAAAAAAGTAATTTAAAAATCAGATTTCACTTACCTGAACTTCTGCAGTATCAGAACAAATGTAGGAGGCTTTGTAGAAAGTGTTTGGACAACTTGGGCAAAAGGGCTTTCTGTCCAACAGGAAATCATTGCATCCAGATCCATCCTGATGGAATCCTTTGTAATGGGGGAGATAAAACTGAGGAATAAAGAGTTTTCTGAGAAAGTGCCTTGCAAAACAAATTTTTATTTATTACTCAACCAGTAAGGAACAGAACAAACCTCACTGTTTAATACATTAATCAACCTTCTGTACAACCTTTCATCAGGTTGAATTTGATAATTACCAATACCCTCTGAAGCATTTTGCTACCTAAATACTTGGTGCAGGCACAAAACACAGCTGTGACATCTGAGCTTCTTACCATGTTCTTTGCAATGCAAAGAACTTTTTTTTTTTTCCATTAGCAATGTGCCATTTCTTCTATATAGAAAAGGTAAGATGTTTGTGGTGCCTATTTCTGTAAACAGAAGTAAAGCTGCAGTTGTACAGTGTGATTTGAAATGAGGAAACAATAAATATCTGTACTGAGAACCCTGCCTTTATTCTAAAGATCTATAGATTAAAGTGAAGAGACACTACTACTTCTACTTAGAGCTCTTTACAACTTAGTCCGTGGAATTTTCTTAACTGCTATATCAAGCCAGTTCATACCAATTACTCAGAATCTTTGCAAGATACAACTTATGTCTTAATATTATTCCTTACCTAACATTATTCCTTATTATGTACCTATAGCTAATTAGTCCATTGTTCAGGGACTTCTGTCTTACTTGCACTTAGCTTCCAGGTGTCTGAACTTGTTAGGTCTTTAATCGTTAGGTGAAAAACGATACTTTGCCTATAGGTACTAATAGACCATTATCAATGCACTGGGGTTCTGGGAGCAAGACCTCTTTGTTTCAAGGTGGATCACTTGTCCTTTTCTTGTATGTTATAGAAGGAGAAGGAGATGCACAACGAAATCCAAGTGAGCAAACTGGGGAGGCCCAAGGGGAGGCAGCAAAGCAAGAAAGCTGACATCCGACTTTGACTGACTGAATCAGCTGCTGGATGTTCTCAGACTACAAGAGCATGCTGGAACAAATTTGTTTCCATGAGCAAGCTGGTGGAAAAGAAAGTGCATGTGTCTTCACTGCTGGAACCCACTCAACACAATGATAAAAATGGGGGTACAAGCTGTGGCAGAAGACAGAATTTTCTCTACCTCTGTCATTAGCAATGGTTGAACGTGTATTGATTTTTTGGGATAGTGTCAACAGATGGATCCCTTCATAATGACTACTTGATGGGAACACTTTTAGAAAGTACAACAGGTAAATCTTGTAGCAAATGGCCTTTGAAACGTCAGAGGATCTAATTGTGTATCTTAGACAAAGGCTTGTGTGATCCTCAGAGTTTAAAATTCTCTGGCCAAAGTGTTCACCCATTAAAAGAACTGTAAAGAAAGCACTGTTTTTAGAACTTTGCGTCTGTTTTACAGCTCTGTCATTTACAATGGGTTTTGTATTGTATGACTTACATACTCCACACTGCCCCTTCTCAACTGCTTATGAAGAATATTTCTGTTACTGTGAATTTTTCTACCACGCGTTTTGAAAGGGCTGGTTTTTGGATAATGTGGCGATGTGCACATGATAGATATAAAACGTCAACCGCTAAATTGATGACGCCTAAACCTAAATGACTCAGCAACACTCTAATTTGTTACTAGATGAGCCTTCAAAACGATTTGTTAATGTGAATACTTCAGCGTGTTTTGTGTCCTTGGTACAGTTTTGCCACTTGCCTGTAGCTAGTTGCATATCAGAGACTCAAATTGACTCTTTTATGTTATTCTTCCCCATTTTTCTAATTTTACTCCCAATTTCTTAATCTTTCTCTGAGATATTTTTTAAAATGTTAGTCCAAGTATTTTACTGTTACGGTAGTTTTAAGAATACATTTATAACCTTATATGGGTTAAAATTCAAATAAATTCCGTGGTGCTAGAGATTTTCCTGGTTCACATTGTTAAAGATGGGCCTTGTTTACACATGGGAGAGTAACTGGCATAGGTTATATATTCTGGAATGAGTTTTAGATTGCTGGACAGTCCAACTAGTGGATCATGGGCTGGATCCAGCCAGGAGGATTATTTTTCCTCTTTCTTGCCTCAGCTCATCAGGCTGTTGAGTTTGCACAGCCAGTAGCCTGTTACTGATGCAGCAGGTACAGCCAAGTGCTAGAAGCTGCCACAGCAGCCTTTTGGCTAGAGAGTGGAAAGGGAAGTGAGACACTTAGCATCTAGCACCCAAAAGACTCGATTTTTCCCACTTCAGCTACTCCAAAATGACAGTCCAAACTGGACCTTCATTGAAATTCCAGGATAGCTTGTCCATCCAGAGGATGGCTTAAAATATCAACGAATTAATAACACATTCTGCAGTAGCTACGCTGACTGATTCTGTTCCCCCTATCCTGCCCCAATAGTCAAGGCCATACCTGAGGCTGAAAACTGCAAAATGGGGCAGCCACACCTCTGTGACTAAGGTGAGTAAAGAGAGTGACGGACTAGTAAACCATGGCAATCACATAAGCACCAATCACAAAGTCAAAAGATTTGTTTTCTTTTATTAACAGGAGGTGATGTCACTTTATATATAGTATATATATATTATATATATTTTTGTGTTGTTGTTGGTTCCAAATGTTATGCACTTTTTAATGTTTGTAAACTTTTACTAATGAATAGTGTGATTGCTTCCTGAATATATTAATCATCAGTTAACAAAACATCTTTGTGGCCACAGCTGTTTGTTTCTACCATATGTATCATAGTATTTGTCACCTGAAATTCTTTTGTGAGATGTGTGGAGAAAAAAAAAACAAAACACTTCTGATCAGTATTATGAGCTCATTTATTAGTGTTAATAAAAAACAAGCCAGCAGTATGCTTGTGGCTCATTAGTGTAATATTAACTCTCACCTTTTATTGTTTGGAAGCTGAATGCCTCGCTGTCTTAGTAGCTGTCAAATGCCCTATCTTCTTGGTAACAGAGGTAGTCTATTTGCTTTGAAAATACTGTTACCCTTAAACTAATTATTTATTCATTTGTTTCACTTGGTGTTCCTTTCAAAGTTAACACGTTATTATTGATCTTTTAAAATTATTTTTCCTTCCCTTGCTCTTGCATCGTGTCTTCAAGCTGAACTGGTTGCCCCTTTGTCATGGACTAGTTACTGTCAATCTAGCACAAACACCAGAAGGAAATAAGATTATAGGGCTTTTAATAGTGTTACGTTATTGATGATCCATGAAACATCATCAATAAAATATCGCAGGAAAAGGCAATAGTGGAATAAGTAACTAGAGTACATTGAAGTGATGGTTTTTCTTATTTTCCTTCAGTGGTTTTCTTTATTTCAGTACACTTTCCTTCTTAATTCTTCTGTGTTGTGAAATAAAATTCATTTCAGCCTTTCCTTGTCTTTGAACCCGTTTCTTCTATTTCTCCTCTTGTTTTCTTCTGTTTTTAAAACAATTATGGAGACCTTTGCTGATTTTTGAAACACATCTCTTTGTGATGAAAAACAGTGCTCTTAATTTTAGTAGAGTGAAAGGCTGTTTATGTTCCTCATCCCCCAAAAGTGTATGAGTGCTTGCTTTATCACTTGAACTCTGCTTGCTCTCTTCATTTGGGGTATTTCTGTAGCATCTAGAAGCAGGCCTCACTTTATCTAAACGTGTGGTTAGTCTGTGCCAGATCATAGCACTGTATATTGAGTACTACTGTTACCCAAGCAATTACAAAAGAGCTCGTTCATGTATAGTCATACCTTTATTTCTGTGTAATTGCATCGTATAACAGGGACACTGATGGCAGAACTGGACCTTGACTGGGTTATTTTTCCCTTTACTAGTTACGGTTTTCAGTAAGCCTGCCACTCTGGCATCTGTTCCAGTATCATCTATATGTTTTACTGTTCTCATGATAGGCAAAATATTTAAATGTTTGTTTAATCCAGGATTATCTTAGAAAGATCCCTCCAAAAGCTACATAAACTCAGCAAAGTTAGGTCTTGGACTGTCAGCTTAATAGAATGCTTCTTAAAGCTTTGGCTTTGGTGGGGTTTTTGTTTGTTTTACTGTCTCTTTAGTTTTATGTTTTCAGTGCCAGCCTCGTCACCTCAAAAAGTAGTTTCTGTACTCATGTTCCTGTTGACCATAATAATAAAGTCTATGACTGTGTTCACAAGCATTGCACTTGCAGGGTTTAGATTCTCCATCCACTTGAAACACAAAGAATATAGAACTAGAAGTGGACAGAGATATTAGTATTTCTTTCTTCTGCTTATTTCCATTAATGTTGTCCATGTGCTTCAAAGTTTCTATTAAAGTGACAGGTCCTCAGTTAGATTTCATGCAGATGGATAATGAAATTATCTGGTGCCCAGGAGGGGAGCAACTGCTAAAGTGGTTAAGCTGGAACTTTTACAGTATAACTGCCCTCTTCAGTTAAACAGTGAAGAATTCCAGGTGTGATTAACATTTATGTTTTATGTTTCAGAAACATAAATTAATTTTGTACAAAGGAAACATTGCAAGCTGCTGTTGAGACTGAGCACAGTAATGTAACCTCAACTTTGACAAAGTCTGCCTTATTTCAGCAGCATTCCTATGTTAAACCGCTGTATTTTTTCCCTGACTTGTTTCTTTGTTTCACTCCACCTGACTTCCTGGCTGCTTTATTTTCTGTCCTTTGTTTCCCTCATGTAAAATAATATCCTAGAAATATATGGATATGGAGTGCTGTATTGGATTTTCTGTATATCTAACGAACTGAAATCTTGTAGTGGAAAGGTTGTTTCTTGTAATCTTTTTGATCAATGTGCAAAGGGGAATCTGCTTTAAAGTTCTCAGCATGAGAGAAGCAATAGAGCGAGGAAGGGAGTGTGCATTCAAGATATAGGCCAGCAATGTAAGGAGGATATATTTTCTTCATAGTAAGGCAGGTGGAGCCCAGTGCAAAAAAATACCTTCTCCCATCGTATGATGGACACAGGATGTGTAGCTAAAAAGAAGGTAAATTGTTCAACTTAGGTGATATTTTTACTTCAGAACCAACTTCAGGTTTTCAACAGTGCTCTAGAACAGAAATATGCATAAATCTGTGGCCATTATCCTTGAGACAAATGAGAATCACCAGGTTCTAACAAGAGAAAATGAGAAATTTCTTAGATAACTTAGAATATAGGATACTCTCTGAAAAGCAGAAACTTTTAACAGCTATGAAAGCGATAGAAGTCAAGGCAGGAGGAACATTCTCACTGTTCTCTGCAGGCTTAGGCTGAACTCTATTCTTTCCTGCAAGAGAATATGGACAGAGGTGGTCAATATGAATGCTTGGTACATTTCCACTATTATTTTGTTTATGTAATGTTCTGCAAATATCTGTCTGAGAGAAAATAATGGCCAGGCAATTGTCTGGACAAATAGCATAAGAGGGTAGTGAATCAGTTCCTATTGTTGCGTGTGACTAATAAATCTAATCGTAAGTTAACAAGCTATGAACAAATGTTAAAAGCAGAGAGTAAAGCTAAACACAGATATAGCGCGCTTGTGCTGACAAGAAGCATCCCCATCTTCTGAAAGCAGCAGGACTTCATGCCCTACCCTTTTATATTTATTTTTACACTATAGCTTGGAGCTGCTGATGTTTTAGGATGGAGGGCAGGACAGATTTGTCAGCTCATGACATGTGTGCATGCAGATGATCCCTTGGTATTTTCAGGCAACACATGCTTCAGTACCCTGAAACCAAGTGATTATAAAATAAAGATCAATGCTAGTGATGGCTTGACTATCTTAAGTAAGCTTTTAGCAAATTGGCCCTCAGTATGCATTTTCAATCCTATTTGCTATTAAGAAATTCTCTGGTGCTGATCCATGAGTGTAGTGCAATAGGTGATACCCTGATACAGGCTTGATGAAGGCAGATCCTCTTGAGTGCTCCCCAAATGTCTGAGAAAAAAAAATGTTTGCAAAAAAATTCACACTACCTTCTTGCATTAGCAAAGACAGATAAGTGTTTTGTATTTGTTAAATAATAAACCTGTTGTATCAATGGTTAATCAGTTAATGCTTAGATCAACTTCCATGAAAACACCTTTTGATCCTGAAAAATTAATCAATTTTAACATACAAAAGGATGAGAGATGAAATTAAAAAAACCTCAGCAGTCATTTATAGGAAGTAGCAACATCATCCGAGAGATGGTTGGGAGATATTTGTAGGGAGATCGAATCTTAAGCAGCTCTGCAAACCAGTATCAGGGCATTAAAGCTACCTGTCATTCAATGAGTACTAGTGTGGCCCAAATAATGCTTGTGTTGTATTAGCATGTCAATTAAGTCTCATTGTGTTAATCAAATATGAATATTGCAAACGGATACACAGAAGCAGTTTTTAAGTGTGAACACATATATATTGGCCTCTAAGGCAGCAAAGGAGAAAACACTAGCACGCTCCCATTTGTATGTCCTGTTTTTCACTGGAAAAGAACAACACAGGTGTGATTGTGTGAAGAAATTCAGTATTTCAATGTGCACATCAGCAAAACCATGCATTTGTCTTCATAGAGTGGTTATTGGGACCTCAAAGGGCAAGTATCTAGTCAATGTATTCGCCATATCTTTGATGCGGGAATGTTTTATCATTAATTTGCAGTGGCATTGCACTGTCTTTCCTACTAGTTCAGTTGACTCACTTGCCTGTAAAATGATTTCTATTATCCATGTCCTTTTCAGTTCAGTGATTTAGCTGGCTATTGATGTAAGAACATTGATGTGAGTACTGTGAAAGCTAAAATATCATGTACAGTAATGATATCTATCTGCTGGATAGGTTGGATGAGGCTCTGAGCAACCTGATTTAGTCAGGGATGTCCCTGCTCCTTGCAGGACATGACCTTTGAAGGTCCCTTCCAACTCTAGCCATTCTATGATTCTATGCTGCTTTAATATTTTTCTTTATCAATAGAACAGGAGTTAAAGAACACATGAGTCATTGGGGTCAGGAACTACTCGGAAGCATCCTGGGACTGCTGTCACTGGTGGGAATCCAACAACTACTCCTAGAAGAGGCCATGCTAGGTTTTTGGTGGAATGGTGTTACAGTTGTAGAGGAATATAAAAAAACAAGACTATAGTAAATATGGGGGCGGCGGGGGCAAGTTAAGCTTGCAGTTTTACACAGGTAGCCTGAAAACCATATTCTCAGTGAAACGTGACTACTAAATTAGATTTGGCAAACTTATAAATCCCCTAACATTTTAAGAAGGTTGGCCATAACCCATACAACACGCCATCATATTTGGAAATCTTTTTCAGGCTAATGATTTCTCCTCAACAAGGATGGCATCCACATTATCAAAACATGTTGATTGCAAGATGCCACAGAAGGCAGAAATAGTCAATCTGACTGTGCAGCCATGAAAAGTGTCACTCCTGCACATTGCCCTCCCTCACATACAGCATCTGCAGGCAGTGCTTGTGACTGCTGCAACACACTGAATTTTAATTTGCTTGGAACAGGATTTTCAAGAGATCCTATAGAGTACATCTGAACCATACATTCTATCGCCAGGCGTGGCTGATTGTATTTTATCAACTAATTATTTCTTCCTATCTGATGTTCAATGAAATCAGATTTACTATTCACTCTGATGTATGCTTCTGAATATCCATGTGGTAATAAATATGGCACTACTTAAGGCTGTAGTGTCACAGGATGGCTTGCAGTCATTTATAATGTCCTATGGATCACTGGATCTGTACATATTTTATGGCTATATTTACATGGAAAATACACTAGATACTTTCCAGTTAAATACCACAGACAAGTGGGAATATGCAACATTAAAATACTGTGTGATATTCAGCTTTTTGTAGTATACATTCATCTCTTTTTAGGAATCCTGGAAGTCATACACAAGTGCAAATAGGACACAGCTTACGTATAAGATCTTCATTT
The DNA here is from genome assembly GCA_009806455.1 of Tetrax tetrax. Classification (NCBI taxonomy): domain Eukaryota; kingdom Metazoa; phylum Chordata; class Aves; order Otidiformes; family Otididae; genus Tetrax; species Tetrax tetrax. The sequence continues at coordinate 156,117 of WHYT01017733.1, read as the reverse complement.
CCACAGCCTCATCTTTGATCCTGCAGTGCAGTCAAAATGTAGACTGTGTAACATCTCATTATAGTCATCATTTCCCTGGCAACAGACTGATATCCTCAATACATTATACAGAATACTTCAGAGAACAGGGCATGCTGTAAGGGAAGAAGATGGATGACTTAATACGTCTTTTTCATCTATAATTCTTCTCATCCAGGGAGAGAATTAAGAAGTCTCCCTGGACACGAACACAGCATCCTCGTTTGTTTGGAAGTGCAAACACCAACATTACAGAATAATAATGATCCTATAGAAACTGCTACCACCGTGACGTTGTTATGGTTCCTTCCTCTCAAAAAAATAAAATAATGCGAGAAGTTGAAAACGCGGGAAGTATCCGATAAATAGCACATGGACACCTCCTGGTGGCACTGGGGATATTTTAAATAGAGGGATTAGAAATTAAACCGACCTATGGAAACAAAGGTCTAAACAGCCACAGTGGATCCGGGATGATTAATGTTTTGAGAAAATTCTTTAGAAATCATGAGGGCAAAGTGCTGTAAATGCATCTTTTACAGGATTGAATTACAGGCTGGGCTTTTGTCCTTAATCTTTTAAAATGCTTATTATTTTTCAGAGTTTCCTCTGGATCTGCATCCATACCCCACAAATAAGATGTCCATAACTGCTGGAAGTAAAACTGGGATTTTAAAGTAGGCCTTGCAACTGATTCCAGTAGATGAAAGGAAATCAGAAATGCATTATTCTCTTGTCTTTATACAAACTCTGACTGCTGAGAGGACAGCCCACAGAATACCACACTGTGTTTCCCAGTCTGAGAGCACAGTCAAACCAGTCTACCTTCCTGGTGACCTCTACTATCAGGAAATGAAGAACCTGAGTATATCAAATAGGCTTTAAATTAAAATAAGTCATCATAGCAAAAACAAAGAATACTCTTCTTGTATTTGTAGGAAGTTTGTGCTTACTGGAATTCCTGAAGAAAAACAAAACCAAAACAAAGCAAAAAAAAAACCAACCCAGAAATGTCATCAAGGCAAATTCAGAACAAGAAGGGATATTCCAAAGCATTACAGGATGCTTAGGATAGACCTCTCTTTCCTGGTGCTAATCCCATGATCAGGGCCAAGTAACTAGATGTTAGAGTGACCAATAATGAAGGGATTTACCTTAAGTAGCCCAAGATGTTTGAAAGAGAAAAGCAACCCAGGAAAGCAGCTTTTTTAGTGAAAAAAAAAAAAAGAAGAGATCATACGGAAAGGTGGATGAGAAGACACTTCATTTTTGTGATCTTTTAAACAAGCCTGTCTGCCATTTCCTCACAGAGGCTTAGTGTTGGAGGATGGGAAAGGACACAATGTGCTCCTAAACTATGTCACTAACTCCAGGCATGACACCGGGACAGGCCAGTAAAACATACTTACGTGTTGCTATGCTATCTAAGTGCAGAAGTCTCAGAAAGCTGCTTTTCTGAAGATTTTCAATACCATGCAGCGTCCTGCCACCTCTTTCACCTCGCCTATCAAATTGTGTCCTGTTGCTGACAGTCTCATATTTAGGCTTTAGTTTTTTATTTCTTCAAAGAAATACAACTTCTCAACATGTTTTTACGAAAGACCAGAAGAGTCCTGAGATAGGATGTCAATCTCCAATGCCTAAAACAGACCAGACACTTAAAAAATCTCAGAGAGAACCTTCACTCCACCAACATTAGTGCATTTTTATATGAATACAGCTAGGACGGAAGCTTTGTACCATTTCCAGTCCCAAATAGCTCTCTAGGGGATCAATTTTAATCCATTATATTCCATTACTGCTTCTCTCTTTGTTTTAGTGTTAATTCCACCACATTTCAAGAAGATTTGTCAGGTGTTAGAAGCTCTGGATAAGTCCACAATCTAAAATACTTGCTTTTCTAAAGGCAATACTTGCCAAAATAAAGGATTGTCCATTTACCTCAACCACATAATGTTTGCTTATGGTAATGCATAATCAACATCGCCACAACTCTGGTGAGTAAACCTAGTTTCTACCTTCTTTCCTGGTGTCTGAAAAGTAGTCTAGTGCTGCAGTGGGTTCCATTTTATATCAACAAATTTCTCATTATACTATAATGTGTTCCTTCTTCAAAATCAAGTCTTTAGATCAATCATTTTTTAGGATTATGAAATAGTTATTCACAAGACAAAGCCACACGGAGAAATTATGTTCCCTTTAAAGCAGCCTGTCTATGCTTTCACAAATTCAGGGTGCACAGAATATTGTAATATTATGAATTATGACAGTGATGGTAAGTTATTGTGCAATGATACTCCAAAACATAGGAAGAATATTATGCTTGCATGACTAAAAAAATATAAATTGCTAACTAACTATTCCAAACACAGTTCTGCCACATGCAGTAACTCCTTCTCCGGTGGAGTTACGGATACACCTAAATGTATGTAACCACCTATGATCCTTATCAATTGTGGATTTTGTTTCTTTTCGTTGGGAACACATTCTTCCCTTTTGTTTTTGAAAGCTGCAAATGATAAATCTCCCTGATGAAAACTATGCACTTTTCTGATATATATATGTATATATATATGTGTGAATATTCACGGACTGGGAAGAGTAGGCAGACATTCCTTTCTTTGGTGTCCTTTTTACTAGTTACTGGCCTATGAAAGTCAAAGCAAAACAAGTTCCCATATTTAATATTACAGAAAAATCCACACCCTTTACTAAATAGCATTCTTCTACCAAGTTTTGGCCATAAAATACCTGATGCTAATGTCAGCTCCTTGTGTTGTCACTGCATTGCCCTGGAGACACTGTTGTTTCAAAAGATGAAGTAGCTTATTTATTCTACCTTGGTGGCTTTCCCATCAATTATGTTGATGCAAAGCTTGTACACAGATGCATCAACATAATATTTTTATCAGTGTTTGACCGGCAGGAGACCTGCTTTCATGTCAGCTCCCCGCAAGGCCAGTCAACATCTTCCTAAGAGCTCACAACCTCTTTTTGGGGTCTCCCTGCTGTCTCCCATGAAATATTCAGACTCCCTTCTCTGAAGTATTATTCTGTTTCTCTAAAATACTTCAGTGATTGTTATTCATGTGTTGGAAAGCAGAAAACATTTAGAACTCACTGCTTTTATCCCCCATATTAAAACTGTTATTTTTTTCTCTACTGGTTTTATTTGTTTAGGGCAAGTGAGACTATGCAGTAGATATTCCTGTTTCCTAAATATTTTCACAGGAATACTGAATGTAAGTAAATGTAAAGAACTAAGCAGGTAATTTGAAGCTACAAAAGAAGCAAGTAACTACTTTGAGGGGTTTTTTTTGACACTACATATTCACAAATAATAAGTTGACCGTACATTTGCAAAAATAACAGTTTTTTTAAAAAGAGGGGAATCTGATTTATAGAGATTATAGAATAATCTCATAAAAGCTCCCTTCACCTAGACAATAGACTTGGACTAGTATAAAACTCATGTGGAGGTACACTATGACTACCAGAGGCAGATTCATCTGATAATTTTTTTCTGAGAGGGGTTCAATCACAAGGAGAATTAATGGAGTATTTTTTTCCCTGAAGTTTCACTAAATAAATTGCCCCAATTTAAAACAAATGATTCCTATCACTCATCTCACCAAGTGTACTAGTTCTGGTTGAGTTAGAGTTAATTTTCTATATGCACAATCAATAGAGAGAGAGAAGCTTCTCTAGAGGATGATTAAGAAGCACAATCTAGGTTAGGTTCTTTGAATTGCCCTCTACAAAAAAGTGCTGGGGGGCATTATTTGGCTTAGTTACACAGACAATTCCCTTCAGTTTCTAGTATGAATATTTCCTTCCACCTACACACTGGAGAATCAGGACACACAAACTTCTCTTTTAATCTTAATTTTCTATTCATTTTGTCGTTTCTCATGAAATGAGATAGCAAGGGCTCATATCCAACGTGGAACAGCTATTCCAAAAATATGTACCAGTTTCACTGTAGTCATTATTATGTTTTAGGAACCACTTTAACTTGCAAAATATTTGAAGTGAGGCTACTGTATTTTCTCCCTGAGTGAATGAGGCTTTGCAGATTTAGACGCAAGATGATTCACAATGAGGCTGCAGCTGATAAACATGCCGATACTCAACGTATAATAATCTACTGAGCTGAAAAAAAAAACAACTTGGAAATGGTAATCAGAGCAGTATCCCAAAAGACACTAATTTGACCAGCTCTGCAAGGTTCTAAAGAAAGGATATTAATAACCCTGGTAGCAGCATCCGGAGTTTGTTCACTTTAGCAACCATATTGCACATAAAAGTGCCTGACTGAGCTGACAATTAAGTGGTTACAGGCAGCTACAAGTCTCTGCTTTTAAACCTTCAGTAATATTTGATATGAATTTGAAAATTGTTCTTACATAAAAACTTGAAAACTTTGCCATATATGAAAAGGCTGTGGATTGGGTTGTGCCAGTGGTTTTACTTTAAAGGGACATAATGGCACTATTATATTTGATATTATTGTATTTCTTTGCAGTTACATGGCAGAAGGAGGAGGGAGATGTATGTAACTTTGAAACATATTTCCTTTCCATCTACTACCATGTTCTTTTCTATTTTAAGATTTTAATGGTGCTGCAAAGTGAACATAACAGAAGAACAATCATAACGAATTAGATCAGTGGTGATGTCTGGAATTGAACATGATATTTAATATAATTCAATATAATTCCATAGAATTTATTTCTTTTTAACTAATACATGTTTCACACGTATTAGTAAACTGATTTCCTTTTTTACTGTTTATGTACTATGTCTATATGTCTATAATCTATGATGAATAGAACAGTACAATTTTCCCAAGCAGAAAAATTGCTTGACTCACCAACTACAATCACATGGCAAACCAGTCATTATTTTTTCAGTTTCAGCAACAGGAAAAGCAGAACACAATTTTCATGAGCATTATAATACCTAACTAGTCCAGGCAGGCTGAGATTGTGACCTTTAAAGGTCATCTAGTCCAAGCCCCCCTGCAAGGAGCAGGGACATCTCCAACCAGATCAGGTTGCTCAGAGCCACATCCAACCTTGAACATTTCCATGGCATTAACCACCTCTCTGGGCAACCTGTTCCAGCGTTCCACTAGTCTCATTGTAAAAAATTTCTTCCTTATATGTAGTCTAAATCTACTTCCTTCTATTTTGAAACCATTACCCCTCATCCTATCACAACAGTACCTGCTGAAGAGTTTCTCCCCATCTTTCCTGTAGGTCCTGGAAGCCCTCTGTAAGGTCTTCCCAGAGCCTTTTCTTCTCCAGGCTGAACAGCCCCAACTCTCTCAGCCTGTCCTCATAGGAGAGGTGCTCCAGCCCTCTTATCATCTTCATGGCCCTCCTCTGGACCCTCTCCAACTGGTCCATGTCCTTCTTATGTTGGGGGCTCCAGAACTGGAAACGGTACTCCAGGTGGAGTCTCACCAGGGCAGAGTAGAGGGGGAGAATCACCTCTCTCAACCTGCTGGCCACGCTTCTTTTGATGCAGCCCAGGATGTGGTTGGCCTTCTGGGCTGTAAGCGCACATTGCCATGGCACCTTGAGCTTCTCGTCCACCAGCACTCCCAAGTCCTTCTCCTGAGGTCTGCTCACAACCCGTTCTCCTCTAAGCCTGTATTTGTGCTTGGGATTCCCCCAACCCATGTGCAAGACCTTGCACTTGGCCTTGTTAAACTTCAAGAGGTTTGCATGGGCCCACGTCTCCAGCCTGTCAAGGTCTCTCTGGATGGCATCTCTTCCCTCCAGCATGTTGACTGCACCACACAGCTTGGTGTCAATGGCAAACTTGCTGAGGGTGCACTCTATCCCACTGTCCATGTTGCCGACAAAGATGTTAAACAAGGTCTGTCCCAATATTGACCCCTGAGGAACGCCACTCATCACTGGTCTCCACTTGGACATCGAGCCGTTGACCACCACTCTCTGAGTTCGGCCATCCAGCCAATTCCTCATCCACTGAGTGGTCCATCGGTCAAATCCCTGTCTCTCCAGTTTAGAGACAAGAATGTAGTGCAGGACAGTGTCAAGTGCTTTGCACAAGTCCAGGTAGATGACGTCAGTTGATTGTCCCTTATCCACTGATGCTGTAACCCCATCATAGAAGGCCACCAAATTGGTCAGGTACAATTTGCCCGATTATGGAGATGTAATGGCATGTTAGCATTTATATTCCAGTAAAGATAGTACACCAACCCTTTTGCAGATAACATTGCAGGAAAAGTAAGCGATTTTATCTTAAAAGCTTTCATGCTGTAGCTTGACAGCTTTGGCTTTGAAATATGGGATTTCTATGAACCAGTCTGTCAGGCTGCATCACAAGGAAGCATAAATGCACTGTACATGAAGTGAAGGTGCAGCATATAACCCTGAAGCTTCACACATAAAAAAGGTTAGCCCTTTCTTTCAGTTATCATTTTTTAGCTGTAAGCTGATATGCTCACTCATCCTTACCAGGAAGCTGAAATAAATGTTGGAGGGAAGGGTTCTCCCACTGAGATTGTTTTCGACTAAGCTCATTTAGTGGCTCTGAGTATGAGCCACTGCATCTGAAACTACTGAGGCCAGAACTGCCTCCTAATACTTTCATTCTTCCAGGAAGTTGAGTTCCTTCTCTTTTAGATAGCTATTCATCACTTTTGCCAGCTGATCTTTTTTGAGTCAAAACTCAAAACCTTAAATAAGGGACTTATATATAGCTCAAGGTCTAGATGCTGTGTCCCTTTGTGGTTGACGGCTCTGTTGAAAGCCACAGAAACTTTGGGGCATTTTCTTCTTTAAAGAAAGTACCTCAAACATACATGAAACAAAACAAGGGCCAGATGATCATGACAGTACACTGTGTCTTAGCCTAACATTCAGTCTTCCTAGGACACCACTTTATCAAAGGATGTAGCAACAGTGCCTGTTTTCACAACAGTTTGAAGATTAAAGCTTTGATCTGGGACATCAAAGGTTCAGAATAAATCCCATTCTTTGGCTGAGGCTTTGGATCTCCATCATCTACCTTCTAGGTAAGAAAGTATTCTGGTGCAGAGCCTCTCAAGCCTTCTTTCCCCACTGTGTAAAAAGAAATTAAAGGCCTTACCTTCTCCCAGGTGAATGCCCTAACCCCTAGACTGACACACTAGACCTGACAATGCGTCCAAAACTACACTTATTGTTTTCTTTAAAGAAAAAGAGTAGGATTGATAAGCTCATCTTCAAAGGAAACTATTCAAAGGGATTTACATGCTTAACAAGAGCAGTCAAGCCAAAGAGAAAGCCACCCCCAAGCCCAAAGGGAGAGATTTACATCCTTGACAAGCAGGTCTTAAACACCATCTTGTGCTGTTCTTTACAGGCTTATGCACAGGCACATGACTTCCGTGGATCCCATCCTATGCCCATATCCCAGAGTCAGCCTAGGCACACTCAAAGGACAGAGAATTGCAATAGTTGCATCCTTCTCGTGAACGCAGTCCAACATTTATTAACTTTCTTCAGCTCCCACAGGAGCTGTCATAAACCATGGCTGATCTGAAATCTAGACATAACCAACACTTTCCCTCCAACAAGAATAATAAAACCTCCTTAAACTATAACTATTCAACCAATCAGTGGCATCTAGGAGCAGATTTCATTCTGGCATTAATATTCCAAGCTAATTTTGGGAGAGGCTAGTGGGAAAGAGCTGCTTTTGAAGCTGATGGTTAACTACTGCTTCCACGTCCTAGGGTCTTTGCCTTTATAACACAACTTGCCTTTTTCATGTATGATTTTGCTAGTTCATAAAAAATCCCAAAATATCATTTATCAAGAGAAACATACAACCGGATGAATACAATTTGGGGGTGCAGGAGGAAAAAAATCTACCAAATCATTGCAGTTAGTAATTTACTGACCTGGGAAGTTGCTTTTAGAGTATTTTGAACAAATATTTTGACAAGACTGTTATAAATAAAGACCTGTTCTTCACTAAATAAATATACTTCAAACAATACAGCTTATACAACTGTGTTTAACAGATAGGTATATCTGGTATGCATGGAAATAGGAATATATTTATTCTATTCTATGATATATGATAGAAAAGCATACCTTAAATCTATAACTATGATGAGAGAAATTGCTGAAGTCAGACACTGAAACTGAGTGGTCATCTGAAAAAAAGTAAATTACAAGTAGGAGCTTTCCCTTGACTCCATCTCTCTGTAGTACGTTGTCCCTCAGTAGATGTGAGACTGCCTGGGCAAATTCAGTTCCTATGATGTAAATCTAGAATAATAGTGCTGAAGTGAATATTACACTTATTTATTGGCTTTGAGAGCAGGAATCAACCGTACCCTATAATTTCTGCATCAAGCCCATGCTGTAAATCAGCTTCATATGGATTTAAATCTGTGTATAAATGTATTTATTCCTAGGGTGTGTTTGCTGCATAATTGCTACTTCAGGTCCACTAGAGGGGGTTCCAGCATTGGACTGGAGTTCCTTTTATGCAAAACGTCTTTCTCCTAAAAAATTATCCTTAACAGAATCCGGCAAAGATATTTCAGAGCTCAGTTCTTTCCTTGAACATATGAATACAAATATTGTTACTGTTTACAGTGTTAGAGCTGCATGGCATCGTCTAGGAACAGCATATTGTTCTGAAAGTTCAGAAGACCAAACAATAAATTTGAAATGCAAAACCACAAGCCTTCAAACAAAATCTTGGTTATTTTTATTCCCCCCGTATTTATTTGCTTTGAATCTTTGAGGAGTCATGAGGAGGGATTATGATTATTATTATGATTATTATTAGGTATAAAAATAAAATACTGAGTGCATATTTTTTTTTTTGTCATAGCTTGGCTCTGCAAGACTTTCTCACAAAATAGTAACCCAAATAGAAACATGGTGTCATCCATATAAGGGTAAAAAAAAAAAAAAAATAACTGCATGCATGTATTTAAGACACGGCAAATAATGGTATGTATCAGCAATGAACATCTTCTGCATGCCTCCAAGTTTTATCCTTGGGACACATCCACCCTGGTGACTGACATACCTATGAACCTGGGCGATGCCACCTCTCTACTTCACCCTCACTTTTTTTATTGGGAGGGGAAAAGGGGAAGGTCCTATAAGCTAAATCCTCTTTATCTGAGACATGGTGCTTTTTGGAGCTTACTAACTATATTTGCTGAGGTCAAGTGCTATCTTCAGTACACTTTACTTTCTCATTGTCCAAAACAGACACTTTTTAGGCCAGCAGATGCAATTTCCTTCTAATGGAAACCATTAGAGTGGGAACAGTGAGCTGATACACACAAAATTTTTACTTCCCTGTGAGGCTAAGTGGCACAAGAAGCCTGGGTCTTCCAATTTAGACGTTCAGTGCTGTATTCTAGGAGGGATCATCTCATGCTTGCTAGACCCTACAGACCTGATCCTTTCTAAACTATGATGTCTGGCACATTGTGGAATATTTTTTCTTCACTCAAAGTATGTAAAGAGGAAGGTCACTTTGTCAACACCATACACTGCCCAGTTAAACATATTTATAGTAATACGTGTGAGATCTGTTGGATGAATTTTCATGGTTTGAATGCTTTCAGAGAGATGACAGAAATTAATTTAGAAATTAATTTAGAAATTAAAACATTTACAAGACCAGAGAACACAGTAGACAGCCAGAGTGCACTGAGATTTTGAAAACCTGATGCACATCATGCTTCTGGTTCAATTTCTGGTTTACAGCAGTATTTTTAAGAGTGAGATAGGACAGTTAGGTTTCTTCTGCAAGGACATGTCTTATCCACCACTTCTGTGAATACCTTTTCTCAGACTTTCCCAGCCTGGTTCTTCTTTCCGAAATGTGTTATTAGCAACTCAGGTTCTAGAAATGCTGAGCTTTATCTCCAGTCCTGCTGGTTACAGAATGCATTGCCTTTCTGCTCCAGCTAGGACTGGAGCTCTCCAACAGCACATAGGCTTTTGGCTTCCTGTTGCAGCCCCTTGGCAGGCGTGAAGCAGCCAGATATCCCAGACTGAAGCATCTTCCAAGTCAAGTTCGAATTTTGTTTTCCTGAACAATCATAGATGATTTTTCTCTCTATTACACTTCACCTTGTCCCATTTCATGTTTTAAGTCCTGCAAGGCTGAGTTATGGAGAGAGGTACTTTTCCTTAAGAGTTTCAGAAAGCCATTTGTAGTCATCTTTTACGTAGTCACATAGCAGATGGATGCAGCATAGCATAGCAAGCTATGAAGTCACACAGCAGATGGATGCCTATTAAGGCAATCACAGATCATGACAGGCTCTTCTTTGTCCTCTTTTTTAAGAAAAACATTTATTTTCAAGATTTCTAGGTCTAATACGAAGCATTTTGCTTGACTGTATTGCACTAAGGAGAGAACACTTACAAAGCTTCTCCTGTAAGCCAGTGCTCCGTACCCAAAAGCATCACAACTTACACATCTGGGGATCTGAGTAGACAGGAGCGATAGCACTGCCAGTCAGGGAAAATGTCCTCTCTGGGCAGAGGCTCTCAGACACCGGAGGACTCCACAGCCACACTGGAGGCACAGGCTTTACTGCTGTCAGTTGTGTAAGGTTCCATTTGGAAAAGGCTACCAGTGAGAGATCTGTTCTCCTCACGCTTCCTGGCCTAACAAATTTGCAAGGACTGACTAATTAAAAAGCTCTAAGATATTATTACAGTTATGACAATTGCAATTGGTGATATATGCTTTTCAGCACCTTTAGTGACATTTGGATTGAGAGTGATAAACCTTACTAAGTAATTAAGTCTTACTGGTTAATGTAGAAATAGAAGACTATGTAGCAATCCCTTCATGCATTACTAAAAAGCTCTGGGAGTGAATACCTTTGTTGTTTAATATAATCACAGAATCATAGAATAGTTTGGGTTGGAAGGGACCTTTAAAGGTCATCTAGTCTGGATTTCCTTATAGTCCAATCCCCGTGCAAGGAGCAGGAACATCCCTGACTAGATCAGGTTGCTCAGAGCCCCATCCAACCTGGCCTTGAACGTTTCCAGGGATGGGGCATCCACCACCTCTCTGGGCAACCTGTTCCAGTGTTCCACCACCCTCACTGTAAAAATTTTTTTCCTTATGTCCAGTCTGAATCTGCTTCCTATATTTTAAAACCATTACCTCTCGTCCTCTCACAACAGGCCCTGCTAAAGAGTTTCTCCCTATCTATAATATTATAATAGCTCTCATAAGAAGGAAAAAGAGTACTCTCTCAGGCCTTGCCCAGAATTTTAGGAGTGTTGTTAGGTAAACAGCATTACTATTTTAAAAATGGCATTTCCCCACATCACTATGTTTCTACTCCAGCTTATAAGTTTCCTAACTGAGCTGAACCTTCACAACTTTAGGAATTTTTGCACAACTCCTTCAGGCAAAACTCTCTTTGAAATGAAGGAGAGGTTTGCATAGGAACTATAAGAAGGTAGAATAATGTAAGAAACTATAAGAATGTGAGGTCAGATCTCAGGTTGATGGTTTTGGAAGCACATACTGAACACATGAAAGGCTAAAAGTGAGCTTTACCATCTACTAATAACAAACGGTCACAATTTTTCTGCACTAATTATGTGGGTGTAACCTCCTTTAGCCAGAAAGTCAAGCACTGAGGTCAACATCTTTTGAAAACAAATACCACTCTTTCAGTTATTATTAAGTAAGGGAAAAAAAAAAAATCCCATCTTGCAAAATGAAAGGCAGAGCCAAGTAATAGATCAATGTTCTCATTCACCTCTTTAGAAAGTGAAATAAAAAAAACCCCAAACCTCTAACAAATACACTTACCAAACCCTACAGCATTTCTGTATTAGTCACAGTATGTATACAAACAAATCTGGGTTTTTGTACAGAGTTAACATAATGTCATTAAAAAAAAGAGCTAGCTTTATGAAAAAAAAAAAATATTTCTCGGTCTGTTTTTCTGCCTTGAGGCAAATAGGTGAATAGCCATAACAAGAATGATCAAAATATATAAAACTATATTGAGTCCCTCAGTTTTGCTTCATGGTTGTACAACACTTTTTAGTCTTTATTATTTAGCATCCAGCTGGACCAGGAATTTTTTTTCTTACCTTTAAGGATGTCCTTCCATTCAGAAAAAGGCTTTCTACTTTAAAAGAACTGCAGCTAAAAATGAGTACTGGAAGAGAAAGACTCTTTTGAAATGAAGTTAAAATTAAGCCAAAATAGTTTTCTTGCCAAGTCCTACAATCTTGAATGGTTTCCTACACCTGTAGAAAGCCTTGCTTCTGTCAATATCACTCCCCAACGAATGACTGATAGCAGGATAAGGACATCAGTCATCTGTACCAGAGCAGCCTACAAATTCAGCCTCTCTGCTGTTTTCATAGTGTTTTAATGATCCATAGGAGTAATGAGGATGCTTCATAACTAAATGATATTTTCTATTAAAATGGTGTTTTCTCAAACTGGGAGCAGCTGGAGTTTTAGAGCTGCAAACACAAACCTCGTGATAGGACCTGGAAAGAAATACTTTCTCTTAAGCTAACAAAAAAGGGGAAATTTCGCCTTGCAGGGTGTGCATATGCCATTTTGATAGCAAGTACAGATGTCTGAATTCACAGTGCAAATAGGAACAGCACAGAGCTCCTGTAAATTACTGAATCAAGTAGAATACTGCATGCTGATCTATATCTCCAAAGATATGAAACAGGGACCTCGGCCCTTCTACTAGAACAGAGAAATCTGTTACATACAAAAATAGCTACACAGTAATTGTACATCATTGGCAAGAAAAAGCCAATTACCTCAAAGAATGTCAGTGGCAGCATTTGCTTCTAATTTCTGTTTCTGTTTATGGCAAAAATAGTAATAATTTTGTTAGCAATTACCAGATGTTTATGCATCAGGCATATTAACTGAACTGGCATACACACAACTATAGGATAAAATACACAAAAGATGACTGATTAAGATAATGGATGATTACACATCAGCTGATGGAAAGGATATTTGAAATTTCTACGGAGGACTTACAGGGAAGAACAGAACTGGAAAGAGCTAAAATGGTAGTTCAAATCTAAGGTCCACAGTCCAAAATGTTTGGGGTCCAAATGTAGGGAAACTAAATGATCTAAGAGAAACCCGTTCATCCATAATACATTGTAGTTCTAACACGGAAATATTAGTGCAAGGGGATGTTCAGACTCTGACAGGAACTGTGCTGAACTTGTATGTTTGGAAGGAATTACAGAATCATAGAGTGGTTGAGTTTGGAATGGTCCTCTGGAGCTCATGTGGTTCAACTCCCATGCTCAAGCAGGGCCACCTAAAGTTGGTTGCCTAGGACCACATCCAGACAGCTTGTGAATATCTCCAAGGGTGGAGACTCCACAACTTCTCTGGGCAACCTGTGCCAGAGCTTGGTCACCCTCACAGTAAAAAAGTGTTTCCTGATGTTCAGAGGGAGCCTCCTGTGTTTAAGTGTGTGCCCATTGCCCCTTGTCCTGTCACTGGGCACCACTGAGAAGAGCCTGGCTCTGTCCTTTTTGCACTCTCCCTTCAGATATTTATATACATTTATGAGATCCTCCCTGAGCCTTCTCTTCTCCAGGCTGAACAGTTCCAGCTTTCTCAACCTTTTCTCAAAGGATGCTCCAGCCCCTTCATCATCTGCATGGCCCTTTGCTGGAAGGGCCAGTATGTCCATGTCTCTCTTGTACTGAGGAGCCCAAAACTAGACCAACCACTCCAGGTGTGGCCTCACCAGTGCTGAGTAGAACAGCAGGATCACCCACCTTGACCTGCTGGCAATGCTTTGTTTAATGCAGCCCAGGACACCGTTCACCTTCTTTGCCATAAGGTAACTCGATGTTGTAGGACTGGTCTGCAGGGAGGGTACGTCTGTGTTTAAATTTGTGCTAAAGGCTAAATTCAGCAGGTATGCGGAGTGCTGACTTGTTAGACACAAATGGGGCTTGCTTTACAGCGACTCGGACACCATGCCCGAAGCTAAACTCTGCATTTGTCTGCATGTACCGCACGCACTTAAAGCCCATTTAGTCCCATATTTATCTGAAGTGCAAATGGCCCTAGTTCCCAAAGCCTGGTCGAACAGCTTCCATCCGTCCTAACCGCATACAGTGATTTTGTGCCTGGCACTGGATGGATGTGAGAACTTGGGGTACTCTGAGGTGGCCAAGAATCTCCCGTTACAAGGTCAAATCCCATTTGTACGCAACTTCAGCTTAAGTTAGTTTGCAGGTAAAAGTAGACACAAGTAGTCAAGTCTCTACTGACTCTGCTCTCCTAAATTTTGTTTATAGTGCATAAATTATATACAAGGGATAATATAGACACAGTCATCCAAGCCAGCTCAGAGAGGCAAATAAAGAGCTGGCCTCATTTGGTTCTGCTTACAATACAGAGATCAGTGAGGGGAATAACAGCCTGAGGGCAGCGATAACCAAGGAAAGAAACTGAGGTGGCAGGAGGAATTCTTGCAAGCAAAACTTTGGAAAGAAAAGCTTGAAAATTTGGAGAGAGGACATAGGAAATAACACAATCTGAAAGATCCAGAGAAAGTCAAGCCAAGAAAGAAACATATGAGGCTGATTTTAAGGTATTTAAGGGAATAACAAAATTCAGTGGAGTTTCTACCTGAACTGCTGGTTGCAAGACATTGCTAAGTAATGTCTTTCTGTTTTATTGCTAATTAATTTATGTCCACAAAAAGCCCACACTGGTGGGAAATGAATGAAGTGGTCCCTAGAACCAGAGGGAGGCAGCTGAAACTGCAGGAAAAAGGATACTGTATTGAGAATATTTCAGGAGCTGTGACAAGTCAGTATATGAGACCGGTAAAAGATTCATGCTGGCTTAGTGGCAGTTAGATACACACAGAAATTATATTAAAAAATGCAAACTTGGGCTTGAAGCTTAGTTTGATTTCCTATTTCTCCTTTTCAATTTTAACTAGACCTTTTAGAGAATCAGTTCTCCAAAAGAATTGAAAGAAAAATCAAAGGAAGGAATCAATGAGGGGGGAAACCAGCAGTGCCTGCCAGCAAAACACCCTTTTTCTCTCTCATTACTGCCTACAGTTGACCTCTGAATAACTCCTTTGCACTTTAATTGACAAGACTTGGCACCATCTGATGCATTTAACATCTAAATGGCTTTCCCAAATGGACATAAAAATCTACTGAACAGAGCACTTAAAATGTGTTCATGGATTAAAGACTAAGTAGACGCACATAAGAGATGTGGATGTACACACTTACAAAATAAAAAATATTTATTTGAGGAATTTGGGCCATTTTATCTTAACCTTATTTTATACATTATCTGTTGAGAAAATAAAATTGAATCCCATTTAAAATCAACAAACTTCCCAAGAATAATATGGAAGTGGTATAAGGAAAACAAAATATCCACCACCATATTGCAATCGTAACGAGTGTTGTAATCAATGTGTTATTCTTCTCAAAATCTCCTTTGCTACCTAGTATTAAATGAAAGCCAAATGCCCATATTTAAATTTTCATTTTGCAAGTATTTAGCTTCCTTCATGCAAAGGTGAGGTGATTGTGAGTAAGAGTCAGGGGCCACAATTTCAACTTTTCATTCTGCTTGTGATTTTTTGTGTGGTTCCACTTCCCCTTTCCATGCCTTACACTGCCAGTCAGTAACAGTTGGAGATCAAAAGATTTCCTTAGTTGCTGACTATTATTTTCATAAGTAATAGCTTCTATATATCCAAACAGGTTTTTTTGGACTGAGTATCTTAGAGCAAAGATCAGCTTAATTCAGGCTCTGAGTTCAAAGTGTGTCTCATACTATTGGATAAAAACAGAAACCTTCACTCAATTTCAGTTTTGAGACCAATGTATGTAAATCTTTTAAATCAATATGAAATTTCACAGTTAACCAAAGAAGAGATTGAAATATTAAGCTATATCTAATCAAATACTCTCCAGTGAATCAAATAATCAGATTTTTGCAATTCTAAATTCTACAGTTTGATTAAATAACACAAAGTATTTAAGAATATATTGTGAAAATTATTTTGAGCTAGCATGTGTCCCTTCTATTTCTGATGTATAAGATTAAAAATAGAAGCATGCCACAGCCTAGCTGCTGAATTAGTTCAGTATAATGCCATCAGTATGATGGGCTCATTCCTCAAAGTGAAAGCATTGGCTCATATTTCTACATTTCTTGTTGAAGCCCATGTATATTTGGTGACTTTTTATAAAGATGTGAAAAATAAAACTTCACACCAGATGGTAAATTCAAATTAAAAAATAAAATGCAACATTTCATTAGTCCTTTATATTAGAACTTAGAGTAATTATTAAAGTAATTCCTGAGGAACTCTTCATCACCATGAATAATGTTTTACTATCTAGTCTGTGCCAAATGTGTCAAGACTCTTCTCTAAGTATTCACATGAATCTGGAAGTATCACTGGAATTGTATCATATGGTGAAATTAATTTTTTATCCAAACATCTAACTACATAGCAAAGCCATGTACAGAGAAAGCCATCTCAGAGTAGCTGAGCCACCACATTTACAACAATAGCTTTCAGTTTGTTGATAACTTTCAGTATACTCATCTATACCTAAAAAGCCTTTTATTGCAATACTCTGTTGAGTTGGGTAGAGTAGAGAGTAGAGTAGAGAGTAGAGAGGCTGAAGACACAATTTTCACTCTGCACCGTAAGTAGACATAATCACTGATATTTCTTAATCCTGTAAAACAACATGGAGCATGCAAGTATCTGGCATTTGGAAAAAGATATCACAAAACACTATAAGACAGAGAGAATTCTCTCCATGTTGATGCACCAAATGCTACTGGTATGACAATATAGAGGGAGAAAGGGAAAAGACACATATGGAGTGATGCTGTGGCTTTGGAGAGAAAAATACTAAGAGAGAACCACTGGCAGACCAGCTACAACAAGAACAGGCCTGGAGAATTCAGTGATTGGGCTCTTTTTGTTTGACTTAAGGAAAGCACATCCAATTTAATGATACTTGGATTAGCTGAAGCTAAATGTTCATCTAAAACTAGATGAAACTTTACTGTTTTCCTTCTTTGCCAAACTACTATGCAAAAATGCTTTGTTTTAAGAAGGATTTTTACCACCATATCCATGGTTATATATTCCCAAAGAGAAGAATTGCAAATGTGCAAATGTAGTCACATCTTGCAGGGTGATAAGGGATGATATGCACTACATAATCTGTCTAGGTTTTTGTCCAAGAACAGAAGGATCACAGGATCACAGTCTGAGACAGAAAATGGCAAGAAGCCAAGTATCTTAAGTGGTAAATAAAAACGGAAGCCAATATATCAGAATATTTTGTTCTGAAGCAAAATCTAATTTCAGCCAATAAATTCTATGATCAATAAATACTATGATTAACATGACCTTTTCCTCTGCATAGTGAAGAAAAACACTTAAGAAATTAAACTATAAATATAGATTAAATTGCAATGCCATTTCAATTTCTCAATTTAAAAAAAAAAATGTCCTAAAAGGATGAAACCACCTCATCCCATCCCCAGGACCATGGTACATATGCATAATTTTAATTTTAATTGCCATACAAGGAATTTGAAGAATTCCAGAAGAGCAGAATATTTCACCAGCTGAGTGGTCATTTTGTTTGTACAATACATAGACCGAAACCAATTTTTACATGCCTGCCCAGCAAAGTCTGTCTTCTAAGCAAGCACTTAGGGAAGAGAAACACATAAAGTGCTTTGTGGAACTCTATCATATAAAATGGCTTTGCAAAATCAGCTTTGTAGCATTGCTTTGTTTTTCAGTAATCTCTCAGTTCTGGATTGTGCTGTGCCTTAGAAAACAAGATTATGTCCTAAACCAACAAGCTGAAGAGTGGAAGTGTGTTGGAAACGAAACACACAAAGTGCGGGAGATTTACTAAAAGTCAATCTGCTTGTGTCGTAGCTCAGCCCGGACTGGGACCAGACTACGCAGTCTCTCTCTCACTCCCCCCACCCTCCGAGAGAACAGGGGGAGATAATAGAAGAAAAACGTCTCGAGGTTTGAGATGAGGACAGGGAGAAATCCTTAAAATTACCGTTACGGGCAAAACAGACTCGACTTGGGGAAAACTATTCATTTATTACTAAAACTAGCAGGATAATGAGACAGAAAAACAAGATAACCTCCCCCCATCCCTCCCTCTTCCCGAGCTTAACATTATCTCTACCACATTCCCCACCTTGACCGGCACAGAGGGGAAGAGGGAATGGGTGTTGCGGTCAGTTCATCATGCGTTGTTTTACGCCACTGCTTCATCGTCGGGGGAAGAATTCCTCACATTCCTCCCCTGCACCATCGTGGGGTCCCACCCACGGGCCACAGTCCTTTGTGAAACTGCTCTGGCGTGGGTCATCTCTTCCACAGAGTGCAGTCTCTCCAGAACGGCTGCCCCAGAGGGCCCCTCCACAGGCCACAGCCTCCTTCAGGCATCCACCTGCCCTGGCATGGGGTTCTCTACAGGCTGTAGGTAGATCTCTGCTCCTCCATGGACCTCCATGGGCTGCAGGAGGACAACCTGCTCCACCATGGTCATCACCACAGGCTGCAGGGGAATCTTGGCCAGGAGCTGCATTACTCCTCCTTCTTCACTGACCTTGGTGTTTGCAGCTGTTTCTCTCACAAGAAAAGTTCTTCACAACAGGCTGGCAGATGCTTCTCAGAATCTCTTCACATCATGTATCTCTCACTTCTTGCAGCCGGGCTGGGCCGAGTTGGGCCCAGTCAGCCGCCTGGCGAGAGGCCAGAGGGTGAGGCCTGCAAGGCCCATGAGGCCTGTGCCTCCCCCTCTGCGCCTCTGCTCCCACTGAGCTTCTTCACATCTTCTCTTATCTTTTTTTTTTTCTGTTTTCTCCTTCTTAAATATTTTATCGCAGAGGCGTTATCACGGGACATTCTGCTACCAATTGGCTTGGCCTTGGCCAGCAGCGGGTCCGCCCTAGGCCTGTCCGAGTCCACTGAACAAAGAGGAGCAACTTCTAGCAGTTTCCTACAGAAGCTGCCACCTTAGGCCCCGCTCACTAAACAAAACCACAACAGCTTGGTTTCCATATTCTGTACTCTGATTTTCCCACTCATTTTTTAAGAACTAATTTGCTAGAGGAACTGTGAAAACTAACACCCCAACATTTGAAGACTGTTATATAGGTTGCAAATGCCAATATATGGAAATTAAAAAAACATCAGAAGTACTACATGCAGTGAAACTCTTAAGTACATCTCTAATGAGGACAGATTATACAGAAAAATAATTCCCTTGTTTCTTCAATCCTGAAATTTCAGCTTCTCAGTACCGGCTTTACAGATGCCACAAGCATACCTTAGTTTGCAGCAGAAGGCTGTTATCCTAACTAGAGGAGACTGACACCATACTCTGAACAAGAAGGATTTGGTCTCGCTGTCTTCTGGAGCTCTGGTTTCTCCCCTGCACTCTGGGCAGTATGAGGTACTTCGAGGAGTGCAAAATGGGTGATAGGAGAACATCTGGCAGAAGCAGAAGCAATTTGGGAAACCAGCTTCTCCAGAAATTCCCACTGTTCTAACAGTTTAGTATTTTCCATAGCTGCTATTTTAATCCAGTCTCTAAACATTTATCTATCCGGGGAGCAACATGTCAGGATTTTTTGAAAATACAAGGAAGAAGAAAGGGTAACATCCAACAGTTTGTATTTCAGCCAAACTGAAAAGGAACAAACAGGAATGCCTGTTTTTCTCATTTTGTCCTTTCTATTTTTGAAATGGCTGCTACAAAACCACGAAAGGATTTGAGCTCATTTAAGTAATAAAAAAATTTACTCCTGTGAGACTTGTCTAATGGACCTGTTAGGGTTTCATATAGCACCTTAGAGAGAGCACAATTCAATCCTACACACAGGGCTGTATGTTAAGTGCTGAGGTTTTTGTGCTTCTGGATCAGAAAAAAAAAAAAAAAAAAGATGAGGCATTTTAATGGGCATGAGATATTTTAAAAAAAAGCACAACAAAATCAGAGATCAGGAAGGATATTTAACATTAGGGGTGGGAGATTAGAAACTCACAGTCTTTTTACCCAGGCTTATTGCTGGAGAAAAACCTTCACATTTTGTCATTGTCTCCAACAGGCTGACCTGAAGTCACTCTCAATTTTACCTGCTTTTTAAACCAACACAATCTACCAATGGAAGTGCCAGTTCTGTCTTGTCCAAAGACTGTGTCCAAAGACACATTCTGGTTTTGATGCAGACACCTTTCCTTGTGCTGGCACAGCTGGCAAGATGCATAGATTGGATAGGGGGGTGTTGGAGCTGGGTAGATTCCCAGATCACCTGAGCACGTGAACATCTGGGTCAGCACAAGGAGGAGGAGAAAGAGGTGAGAGTTTAGAGCTGAGCAACTATGGTCATTGGAGAAGGACAACTGGTTTCGGTGGCAACAATGGTTTACTGATCATGAAGGTACGGCATTACTCCAGCAGTAGCGTGTCCAGTGGAAAAAAAATAAGTCTTTATTTTGCTTTTTTCTATCCAATTGAAGAATTACAGCCTCGGATAAAGTCACAGTCCCTGGCCTCCTTCTATTACTAGCTATTTGCTTAAGAAAATATACCTACAAGCATGACATCCTAGAATTTAAACTCTTTTTTTTTATTTGTATTTTGGGCATTATTACATCTAATTTGCTCTAATACTTCCAGTTTAGACTCATATTTATAAACTAAACAATTTGTGTTTGGAGAGAGCAAAAACTGTTCACTCCAGCACTACTCACCAATTCTCATTGTGGCCTCTGGTCTTGTTCTGTCTAATCTGGGAGACCCACAGCAAACAAAGCTATAAAAGTGTACTGAAAAAAAAAACTGGATTGCTAAAAAGATTGATCGCAAAATCACAATACTCCAATCCTGAATATAAATTGGGACTACAACCCACAAAAGAACAAAAGGCACTCTTGTAGGAATTCAATTGAGGAATTATTTTAGAAGGAGAGTAATCATTCTTGTCTGTAGTCCTCAATAAGTCTTAATTGTAAGAAAAAGCTTATTAGGAATATTTAAATTTTAAAGTCCCCCTGTGTGAGCATATCTGAATTCCCAGAAGCTAGTTATAGTGCAAAGTGTATTAATTAAAATGCCACTTTGGGAAATCCTTCTTTATCCAATGTTCATTATTAACATGAAAGATAGTGAACAGGTTTTGATTTTCTAGAAAGATTTTAGTCATTGTGACAGGGATTCAAATGGTGAAGAGCATTTGAAATGTTAATGAAATTCTAATTATTTTACAGGACTTAGTCCCTTTATGACACTTCTGCCCCAAATGAAGGATTTGCACAGCTTTGCAAAGATCCAGGGCAATGTATTGTCAAATTCTAGATCCCAGAGTCACTTTCAAGAGTGACTAAAGATTTGAAGCGCTTCAGTTTAGGGCTTTTTCTATACTGACACATACAGTAAGCCATATTTATTCCACAGCTCCTACTGGCCTGTTTAAACCGTTTATAAGCCTCATAGCCCATTTCCTGCATTTCCTAATGCATTTCCATTTCCTCCTTACCTAAGTTGACTGTTGGCCATATGAATATTTCTAAATGCCAAAATCCTCTGCCCATTGCATTTTACTAAATATATCCTGTGACCAATATGTGCCTTTCAGATGTTCAAAATCCAGGTATTTCTATCACATGAGGAGCTGCATGACAAAGAGGGCTTACACAGAGGAGATGGCTTGAGTTTATTGTGTGACCAGTCAGGGTCTGCCAACCATCACGTCCAGAGAAAGAGACAACCTTATGTATCAGTAATACACCTAGGATCTGTGAGTCCTCTAGTTCTTCTGCAAGAGGCCTTGACAGATTCTGGCAGAAATATCTGGTATCACTGCTTCCCTGCATTTTGAAATTCAGGACACTTTCAAACTTTAGACTGCAATTCCACATCTCTAGGCAATTTTGAAGATGATGTCTTATGCAACCAAAGATCCAGACTAATCTGTAACTTCTATTTATGCCCACAAACCATAGGGAAAATGGGTCTTTGTAATTTATCACCAACTCATAATTTATCATTCACAACTTATCTCCGTGGGCAGACTCCTCTTTTTTTTTACCTGAAACTGAAAAATCATTTCTTTACTGGCCAGCAGAAAGAGACCTGAGTCTTTCTGGAAACTGTGTCTGAATCTTTATCATCTCTATACTTCTGCCTAATGTCTGGGCTTACCACAGATTACCTTTTATCTCTCTTTGGAATTCCTTCTGGGATTTGGTGATAGGTAGTCATGTTTATGTTAGTGTTTGTATTTCAACTGTTTAAAACAAATGTGAGCAAGGAAGATGTGACTTTTGCATTTAGGAACACATTTTCCTGGTCCCTCTCAGAGGTACTGAAGATTCTGAACAGAAGGTATTCAGACTGTATCACTCCTTACAGGCAAAAATTCATCATTGCTGCCTCTGCAAAACAACAGAATGGAAAATGAGCTAAATGTATACTGGTGCCTACAAGCTTACCAGAACATAGCAAGTGTAACCTAAGATGCATTAGTAGAAATATTCCCAGCAGAGGCGAAGAACTGTAATTGATGCAGTAAGATCACCTCTCAGGGACAGTTTAAGATGCGGATCATGTATGAAATATGAACTAACATGTAACAGGTGCAAATAAAGGGTACCATGATGGCCACGGAAATGGAAATCATAGTTTCTGAGGATAGTTCAGAAGAACTCCATTTTGTTTAGGCTAACAAGCCAAATACTGAAACAGAGTGCATGCTAATTGCCTACAAATACACCAAAGAGATAAATAATAAGGAAAATACATATGCCAGAAATCAATGATGGCACAAGCATACATGGTGCAAAGTAGCAGTTAATAAATTTAGCACTGAATTTAGAAAAAAAAAATCATAAATGCTTTAGGAACATCATTGCAGAACAGACTTGCATTTGGAGTAGCAGGTCTACAGCAGAATAAAACAGGCTTGGGGTTTTCTTCAGTATGGAGCTACGTAAATTTATGAAGGCAACCATGTAGCAAAATGGCTATGGTAACCGAGGACTAGTCCCCTGTTCCCCATGTGGACACCACAATTAAAAGACGGCTACTTTTCAGCTTCAGGAGTATTTCAAGGTGTGTTGTCCATATGCATATTTACACAATGAATGTTCACACACCAGCCACAAAAGCCAGGAAAACCTTTTAGCTTTGCAGCAGAATGGCCACTTACCCATTCATTTTATAAGCCAGCTCTTATTTCTTTCACTTCTCAGATGAGTAATGGGATGACAAAGTCAATCAATGGCATCTTTGCAGAGCAAAACTCAGCAGTTTGTCTGTTTTCAGTACAGGATTCACCCTGAAGAAAGCTAGAGTAGGATTTGACTACTCTAATATGAGTGTTGAATATTTACCTCTCTCTCATCCTGAAAGAGGTGCTGCATTTGGCTAGGCAGATCACACCCTCAATCTTGTAGACTATATTAACTACAGTGACAAATCTCTATAGACTTGGAACTTGACAGGTAGCTCAGATGTGCGCACCACATTGTAGACACTTGAAGATGAGTGAGCTGAAGTTCATAAAACCATTTAGGTTGGAAAACACCTTTAATATCATTAAGTCCAACCATAAACCTAACGCTGCCAAGTTTCAATTATCTTTTGCTCTAGTTTTTAATAAAAATAACCACAAATTTCAAAGAGATACAACAAACCAAATAAAATGCTCCTCTAATTTGAAATCCTTCACTAAATTGAGAACACAAGATAAAAAATATGTGTATGTTTTTGTTATAAAGGATTTGCCTGCTGCAAGATGAAATGATCCTAGGCCTCTGCAAAGCAGTGCATGTTTGATATGCTTACCCTGATGGGTTATGTTTAGCCCTGCTCGCGACCAAGCTACATAGTTTTTCACTCACTCCCTCCACCCTCCGAGAGAATGGAGGAGAGAAAATATAACAAAAAGCTTGAGGTTTGAGGTAAGGACAGGGAGAAATCATTGAAGTTACCGTTACAGACAAAACAGACTCCACTTGGGGAAAACTATTTATTTATTATTAACAAAACATATTGGGATGATGAGAAAGAAAACAAAAAAACAACTTTCCCTACCCCTCCCTCTTAACTTAATTTCAAATTATCTCTGCCTCCTCCCTACTCCCTGAGTGGCACAAGGTGGGAACAGGGAATGGTGGTTGCAGTCAGTTCATCACGCAGTTTTTTCTGTCACTCTTTCTTCCTCGGGGGAAGAACTCGGTACATTCCTCCCCTGCTCCAGCATAGGGTCCCTCTGGAAGAGCTGCCTCCGCAGGCCACAGCCTCCTTTGGCTGCATCCGCCTGCCCTGGTGTGGGGTCCTCCACAGGCTGCAGGTGGATCTCTGCTCCTCTGTGGACCTCCATGGGCTGCAGGGGGACAGCCTGCTCACCATGAGCTGCACCATGGGCTGCAGGGGAATTCTGGCCAGGAGCAACATTACTCCATCCCCTCCTTCTTCCCTGACCTTGGTGTCTGCAGCCATCCCTCTCACAAAAAATTCTTCACAAGCAGCTCAGGCAGACGCCTCTCAGGTTCTCTTCACATCTCATCTCCTCTCCACTTCTTGCAGCCAGGCTGGGCCAAGTTGGGCCCAGATGACTCTCTAGTGGGAGGCCAAAGTGTGAGGCCTGCAAGGCCCACAAGGCTTGCTCCTCCCCCTCTCTGCCCCTATTTCTGCTTCTTCACTCCTTTTTTTTTTTTTTTTTAATTTTATTTTCCCCTTCTTAAATATCTTATCACAGAGTCATTATCACTGCTACCAATTGGCTTGGCCCTGGCCACTGGCGGGTCAGCCCTAGGCCCGTCCGAGTCCACCAGACAGAGGGGCAACTTCTAGCAGCTTATTGCAGAAGCTGCCACTGTAGCGCCCCCCGTCCCTCCCCTCCCCAAAACCAGGATAGTGAACAGCAAATGTTTGCCAGCTACAGGCTCATTTAAGTTTTATGTTAAAGATTTAATGGATAATTTGCAAAGTTTAGGACTCTGCAACATGGTGGCAAACTAGTTCCTTCTGGCATGGCCTGTAATTTAATAAGCTCTATAGATGACAAGCAAATCTGAAATGTATTTTTTGTATGGTTCTAAACTACCTAGAAAAACTGCAGCTACAATTAGCATATATATTCAGGCTTTTGGTCTCAAAATATGATTTTAACAATATATTAATCATGGTTTACATGCTGGCTATTTGGCATGCAGCATCTGGATCTTTGTCCCATGCTAGGGAGATGCAGAAAGACAACACAATCACAACCTCCAATTTAATTTAGGTTTTATGTATTTATTTTGCTTTCTTTGAGTTGCATTCCCAGATGTACTGTATTTGGGAGAGTAACTGTGATTCTATGGACAAGGAAATCTGTATCAACAAATTTGTCTACAGCAAGAAGAGAAATTATTTGCATGTGTCTGTAAAGACAGTAGTAATTTCTATAGGATTTATTGAAGCTTATATAGAAAAACTTTATTAGTTGCTCACAGCATATTGACACAAGGAAGCAAATAAAATATCTTAAGAATTAATTCTAAAATAATACATTGAAGAAAAAAATTTGGAAATGCTTTTGTTGCTAAAAATGTGGAGAAGTCTTGTAAAAGGAACAGAAGAATTTCAAAGTCTATCAGGCATTATTCAGATTCATTAGTCAACAGCAATTTAGTAGTACCGTTTTCCAAAAACATCCCTTACTCAAATGTTATGCTGTAGCAAGAGATACCCTCAGAGATTAATTTCATATTAGTATCTCCTTCAGTTAAGAAAATAACAGGAGGAAAAAAGCAGAAAGCATTCGTTGCCTGCAATTATTTTCAGGACATGAACCTGAAACCCATTTTTTGTGTTTTTCCTGTGGTTGTCCACAGTTTTCCTGCAAGCAAGGGGGCCTTGTTACAGGCACACGCTGTGCTGCACGCCAGCACCCCTCTTTTCGGCTCACTGGCACTGAGGGCGACAGGCTGCCGGCACCATCTCAGTTGCTGCCCGTGTCCACCCAGAGACTGACAGCTCTGTAACTTTTTCAACGGCACAATTATTTTTTCCCACTTGGTTTACATTGTCATTCGTATAAAGCACTACTCATGGAAGAAAAAGATCCTGATCAGAGCATAACCTCAATGTATGGACTGTACATGTCAGATTGTACTAGAGTTGGGCTAAGACAGTAATGACTTTAAAATGGAAGAGGGTAGGTTTAGATTACACTTCAGCCAGTAATTCTTTACAATGAGGATGGTGGAACACTGGAACAGGTTGCCCAGAGAGGCGGTGGATGCCCCATCCCTGGAAACATCCAGAGCCAGGTTGGACGGGGCTCTGAGCCACCCGGTCCCTGCGTGCGGGTTGGAACTGGATGATCTTTCATGTCCCTTCCAACCCAAACCAGTTTGCGATTCTGTGATTCTAAGACTGGGTTTTACTCGGTCAGGTCGGTAAGGTGGGGTGGGGCAGGCTCGGGGCCGGGGGCGGTGAGGCAAAGCGGGCAGGGAGGAAGGCTGGGAGGGCGGCGAAGAGGCGGCGGCGGGCGCTGGCCGTGGGCCGGGCCGGTCCGCCCGCCGCGGGGCTGTGGCCGTGAGGGGCCGCCCGGGCCCGCCCGCCCGGCCAATGGGAGCGGCGGTTGTTAGCGGGCCGGGAGGTGGCGGCGTTGCCACAGCAGCGGCGGGGCTGGAGCTGGCGGTCGGGGTTCGCCATGGAGGGGCTGGAAGGTGAGGGGCGTCGGCGAGGGGTTTCCTCTCTTCGCCAGGGGCAGCCGGTGGGCGCCTGGGCCGCCCCGCGGCTTTGTGCTGTGGCGGGGCGTGCTTGGGCGGCGTCGG
Source organism: Tetrax tetrax (assembly GCA_009806455.1). NCBI lineage: Eukaryota > Metazoa > Chordata > Aves > Otidiformes > Otididae > Tetrax > Tetrax tetrax. The sequence continues at coordinate 129,173 of WHYT01017733.1, read as the reverse complement.
CGGGAGCGGGAGCTGTGGCCCAGGCGCCGCTTTCCCTGTTACCGGAGCCCCCGGAGGCGGCGGGGCGGCCTCGCCTCGTTCCGCGGCCGGGAGTGCTGGGGGGCGACGGGGCGGAGGTGGGGAAGTGCCGCAGGAGGGGGGCGGCGAAGCGAACAAAGGCGGGCGGCAGCGGGGCCCGTGCACGGAGCCCGGCGGGCCGGGCCGGGCCGGGCGGGGCGGGCGGCGCTGCGCTGGGCCGCGCCCTGTGCCGGGCGCTGCTCGGGTCTTGCAGCCGAGACGCGGGTTTGTGGCCGTTCCCCGCCGGCCTCTCCCTGCCGCGGCCGAGCTCGAAGGACGGGGAGCCTGCTCGGTGATCCGCCGTTGGCGGAGGGTGCGGCACCGAGTCGTGCGAGCATCTTTGCCAGGCATCTTTTTTTTTTTTTTTTTGCAGCAGATGGCTAAGGTGGGTGTTAGGACATGCTTCCCCAGGGAAGTGTTCAGCGCAGGGAAGACTCGGTGTGTATTTGCTGAACAGAGTATCTGCAACTTTATCCTGTGCCAGTTGCATTAATGAAGATATCATCACCCTACAGAGTATCCATCGTAGCATAGGTATCAGCTTGGAGTTTATGAAGTTACAGCTTGCTATCTGAGCATTTGGATAGGCTTGCTGTTACTATTTTGCAAGCTGCTTTAACCATATTACTTAAGAAAAAACCCAGACCTGTTCTGAGTAGCTATCACAAAACAGTCATTTAGCCTTCTGTGCTTTGCTTCACCAGAGGTAACTGAGTGCTTAAATAAGAGTGAGCACAAACTAACCTTTGTTCTTTATCCCTTCTAGGACAGTTGGAGAATAGATTTAATTCTCACTGAATACTTGTCTTTAGTAGGTTTTACAGTCATCAGACACTGTTCTTATGCTTAGTGACTTCATCAAGATGATAAATTTGGATATGATTTGGCATTAAAATCCCAGGAGGTTCTTTTTTATTTGATTTACTCATTATGCTTTGCTGGTGTTTAATGCCTTTTAAATTTGAAAGCTGGTGTCCAGTGTTTATCAAATAATGCTTTATCAGGTTCTCTGACTCTCATGGCAGTCCTGTGACAATCGTATGTTGCCTGTTCAGAAGGGAAAAACTTGCTTTTATTTTGAGTAAGCTATGTGTTTGACTGCAGTTGGAACTGCATATCATCTGCAACCCCATCCATCAATTGATTTGTCTGTGAGCTAACTTACCAAGGCCAGCTATGCCAGCTGTGTTGTATAAGCCCAAGCACCTTCATAACAGAGGGTGGGAAGAAAGTAGATCTCCAGATAACAGCAGAAGCCTGGAAAAAAATGTGCAATTTTTGCGGTAGAATTTGTTCAGCTTCTGACCTTGCTGGAAATGGTTTAAATTTTGTTTTGTAGGTACTGGGAGCGGTAGGAGGAAGAGCTGCTAAATCATAGCTGAAATCTCATATTTACGCTGTGAACCTTTTATTGAAAGTACTTTCAAAAGCTGGAGCTTATCAAAGCATTTTTCCATAATGTGAAATGTTCCTTCAGAACACTCGAGATTAATTTGATAATAGCATGGGTAATAAGCCATTTCTAAACTTCTAAACAAGTTGTCCTTGCATTGTGCACGCTCATATCCCACACTGTTATCCAGCATCCTTGAAAGCTAAAGTTCTTGAAACTGAAGAATATATTATTTTGCATTTTTGTGTGTAACTTTGTGCTGTGTTTTTCTTTCTCTAAACAAATTACCACAACATAGAATACTTCCTTTTTTGCCTGAAGACACTTGAAGCAAGTGGTTTTGCTTTTATTTACAGTTTTTCAGTTTAAGATGTGTTTCTTGATGGACATTAGGTTAGGCTCAGATGAAGTTTCTGTAGAAAGGTGGCCCTAAGATAGAAAAAAATGTAGGGAAAACCAATAACAGTAATACATTAGTTCATTGGGTATTATGCTTTTTTTCCAGTCGTTGCTCCACTGACAACTTGGAAGAATGTTGCTGCTTGCCATTTTAGATTAAATTTGTGTTTAGAAGCACAGTCCAAGCACAGTATGCATCCAACATGGAAGTATGGGCTGCTTCTGAAATCTGGCTCAGCCCGCTCCCTCTCTGTATTAGTGCTTGGCAAAATAATTTCCCAGAGCTGGTTTGTACAGCAGGTCCTGGCAATTGTGCGTGTGAGGGATGTGACTATGGTGGAGGGCAGGACTTTGTCTTTTGGCAGCAGTCTGTTTGTGTGTTTTTATGACTGTGGAAGATCCCCTCAGGCTCAGATTGCTTGGCCTGAACTTTCCACCCTCAGAAGCTGGTGCTTTGCTTTTCTGAAGCTCAGCATTATAGATGCAAGATCTGTTTTATTTCTGTTTATTTAAGCATGCTATTAATAAGGAACAACTCTACTCAGTTTATAGTAATTCCTTCCATAATGTGGAGAGTTGAGCGTGTATTAGTTAGCTTGTGGAGCTGCATTAGTGACCTTTAAAAAGCTAAAGAATATTTCTAGTGTTGTTGCAGTTGCATTTTCTCACTATGTGCAAGTTTAAATGTTCAGTGAAATGACAAAGTAGGTTTCTGTGTGAATTAAATGTTTCTTTTAAAATGTTCTTTTGTTACTTTAAGTCTGTTGCTTTATTATTTTATTTGTATATCTATATTACTAGATTTTTGCCGTAAGTCAAGTTTATAACTTTCAAGTTTTGCAAAAGTGTGCACATACATCATTACAAGTGACAAATTTGATGTTACTTTGGAAGTTAAATCTAAAGTCGCTAGCTCAGCTTTTGTTACTTTACAGCCTGTGTGCTGTTTGGCTGTTATTCTATTTTCATTTAATTTACTGGTGAAAATACTTAGAGCACTAGACTGTCTGTGCCTCAAACTGTAGTGATCTTTAAGGTGAGTTTAAAAATCTTTTCCTGACAGTGAACTGTGTGCTGAATCTCAGGACTGTTTTCGATGGGCTAACATGTGCTGGTTGTTTTCACTGCTGGATGGCAAGAAAAAAGCTGTCACACTGGCATGTGTATTGCTCTCTGTTTTGCTGAAGGAGATGGAGGAGGGGATCCAAGCATTGAATTCCTGACTTCATTTTAGCCAGAGCAGTCCAATGGTGGCGTTTGATCGGCTTCTCTCCAGTCTGTTGTTTTTTCTGGGAGGATGCCGGCAACAGCTGCTTGAGCCGACTAAATGCCGCTTGTTCACAGCCCATTCCAGCCGGTCGGGACTGCTGCTGCCTGAGGAGTAAAGGGCAGTGGGGCAGCTGTGTTCGGGGCAGAAGTCCAGCTCTCTGTGGTAGGTAATGGCAGCGCTTACCCAGCGTTCTGCTTCAGCCTGCGCTCTAGCAGCCGGGGAAGGCTGGTTGTGGTTGCAAAGGGATGGGTGGCTGCTTGCTCAAGAAATAGCCTGCAGTCTCAAACCCAGAGCTTTCACTTGCAGATGCCAAGTAAGAACTGCTGTGATTAAGCATTTAGACTCTGAGCAATCTGGGTGTGCCCTCCAGGTCTCCTAAGAATAAGGCTCACTGTAGAGCATCTTCTGCTGAGAGCTGAGATCTGTGCTTTAATAGCGTTTGTCCGTGGCTCCTTCACTGGCACTGATAATGTCTGAGACACTCCACTCCACCCCAAACAGTGCAAGCATTCTAGTTTTGGGTTTTATATTATAACCTGACTGTTGAAAGCAAGTGCTTACACTTGTTCTGACAGAATTTCTGAATAAGCTAATGACTAGTCTTCCCCCCGCCCCCCAATGGTATGGGATATTATTTCTGGTTTGGAAAAAAAAAAATAATATTAATGTGAGTCTTCCTTTCCCTTTGCTGTTCGTCTTTGTCTTGCCTCACTGGATACATGCGGGAGCTTCCTTACTTTGGCAGCCATTTTCTTAAGCTCACTTTGAGAGAGACTCCTGCCTTTTTGTAACACTTCAGCTTTTGTTATTTTCCCCAGCTATCTTTATCTGTCCAACAGAAGGAAGAATTTGTCTTATGGTAGTGTTCTTAAATCAACGAGTTGGAAACTACTGAAGATTGAAATGCAAAACTAATATTAATATATATTGTTTTTAATAAGTTGTTTCTCTCTGGTAGCCATTTAAACACAATGATAAATATGAGTTTGCATTGAACTGCCGTGTTTCACTAGGCACACTTGCACCTCTGTTAAGTGATCTATTTTTGACATTTAATAGACTGGATAATTGTGGTCAACATGTTTGCTTTTTCTAAGGCAATTATGCTTTTGGTTTTTTTATTAGTGCTTATGTTTTGGGGAAGAAATTGAAATTAAATGTTTTACTGAAGGAAAATTCTGAAAACTATGTTTAGGCTGACAGGATAGGGAAGTGCACTATCAATATGCTTCACCTTCAAAGGAAAGGAAGTAATATGTGTAGACAGGAATTTGAGTGTGTCAGATTACTTTCTTCAGCGTTTTAGGACTAACAGATTTTACTCCCCTTTCTACAGCTTTTGTAGAATTCTTGCATTTTTAACTTGTATTGCAGAAACTAGACTGATCTAGTAATTGAATTCAGTTGGTTGAATATAGTGGAAAGATGAATGTATTTTACCTGCACACACACTTAATGTTGTTATTATCAAAAGCAGTTGCATTTCAGTAAAATCTGGTTCCAGGAGTCTGTTAAACAGTTGACTAGGGGGGTGAGGAGTTGGCTTACTTTGTAAAGAAATGCTGGAGTGAGGGAGCAAACTAAGTATCAATATATTATAAATGAAGTTTATTACCAGAATTGCTTTTAACACATTATTTTATTGTTGGCCAAGTAATATTCTGATATGCAGACGGACTTAGACTGGGACTCCTCTGTCCAATTACATTTGAGTAGTAGAGTATGTAAGTTCAGGAATTGCTTTGGGGATCAGTGATGCAAAGCAGTCTTGGTTTAAGGCTAGTGTGAGAAGGCTAGTCTTTGCTTGACTGCCTGCTTACAAGTCGTTGTGGTGCTTGTAGCCTAATAGAGAAGAATAGGGAGGTTATGGTGCTAAAACAGGATTGTGTAACATGTACATAGATTTTGCAGGTCTTAAAGCTGATTAATAGAAGATCAGGTAACATATCAGGAAGGCAAATCGATCAAATAGCGCTGCGTATTTGCTTTTGGTTTTGTTGTGTTTCCATATGCATTACAGGGGGGAGCTTTCGTAGATTTTTCTGGATAGTCATCACGACTGAGTGCTTTTCTGAAGCGCCTGTGCATTAACACTCACAATATGGGAACAAATGGGAGGAACTGAAGGTCTGCATGTAGTTGCGGAGCTCTGATCTTGCTGAAATCACGCCTAAGTGGTAGGACAGCTCACAGGACTGCAGTGTTGTGGTGGATTAATACAGACTCTTCAGGAAGAACCAGCTGGACAGCAAGGGAGGAAGTTGCCCTTTGTGTGGGAGAGCAGCAGAAAAGCACGGAGCTTTGCTGTGGAGCCACCTGGCAACCTACGGATCAGGGTTAGCAGGCAGATCGATGTGGGAAATGTTGTGGGTGTCTGCTACAAGCCACCTGATCAGGAAGATGAGGCCTCCTTCAAATAATTGGAAGGAGCCTTGTATTCAGAGGCCCTGGTTCTCGTGAGGGATTTTAGCTACACCAATATCTGCTGGAGGGAGGAGTCAGCAAGGCACAAGCAATCTAGGAGGCTTCTGGTATGCATTGATGGTAAATTGCTGACCCAGGTGATTGAGGAGCTGCCAAGGGGAGGTGCTCATCCTGGACTTCGTGCCTACAAGCATGTGAGATGTGAAGGGCAGGAACAGCTTTACCTGCAGTCACCATGGGATGACTGAATTCAGGATTGTGAGAGAAGGGGGCTGGGCAAGTAGCAGGATCTCAGCCCTGGACTTCAGGAGAGCAGACTTCGGCTTGTTTAGGGATCTGCTTGGAAGAATCCCCTGAGATACGGCCCTAGAGAGGAGTCCAGGAGAGGTGGTTATTTTTAACAATATGCAGTGTGACTTTGGCATGTTTCACATTATAAGTTACCCTTCATATGAGGAAGGGAGGAAAGAAGGACAGACAGTTATAGAAAAGGGGAGTACACCATGATGCGAATTGTGCATATGCTGCTATTACAACCATTCTTGACTGCATGCAATTAATTTCTCAGTCACAAAAAAAAGCTGCTTCACAGAATCCTCCTCCAGGTTGTCACTTTAAGGCAGTGGGACTCTCCTTGATATGTTATTTTCAAGGGAGTAATACCAAACTCACCATCATCAGACTCATGTTCAATGCAATAACAGTAATTCTGAGAAATATAATGCATTTTCATTGTCAGGCTGAAGAGCTGATATAAAAACATGCAGAGGTACTGTGAAAGTCTTAATCAAGCTTTTCAGCTTGAAGGAATGGAAGTTATGCTGCTCTTCATCTTTTGGAAGCGAAAGTGACAGGTTTATTTAAGATTAGACTGCTTTGTCAATACAGAAGTAGAAAAGAATTCATGAGGCTTTTCTCTAAAACTAGGGGTAGATAGATAAAAGTAGATTTGTTTGCTATTAGTTACACAATTGCAAATAACCTAATTGTAGAAAAAATTCAAAGTATGCGAATGATTGAATGCGGAGAGAAAGAGCTTACTGTGATTTCCTTTCTCTAACTCTTCTGCAAACTGCTGAATAGCATAGGTGAGAAGGAATTTGCTTGGTGGGGTAAATCATGCACGTCATCAGTTATCAAGCAAACTTTATCAAAGTACGGCAACTACTGCGTGTTGTTAAGCAGTATGGTGTATTTGTCTGACTTTTATTTGCATTTCAGAATTAATTTTGGCGAAATAAAGAAAACTTGCAAAACTTACATCCTGTTTTTTCAGTCATTGGCATACTTTTTTTCTAGTTTTGTACGTTCATCTTTTCATTATTTTATTTAATGCTTTTTAAAAATTAATGCTCTGAATTGTATTTGTCTATTCAAAAAAGTGTTCTCTACCTATGTCACTGCATCCGTTTCATTTTTAGGTGACTCTTGTTTATGCTATTTGTCAGTCTTTTCAGACTGCTGTTAGTTAACATGTTGATTTAAAAAAAAATATAACCTGATCAGTATTGATTAGTGGACATACGTTGGAGACTGACAGTCCCCAAAGAACTAGATGTTGTGGCTTGATGATATAGATTGCAGTTAATGTGGGGAATGCACTGCATTTGTTTCAAACCTGAAGTATGTGGAACTCTTAAGTGGAAAATACCTTGCTTTTGGAGATGAGAGAGGAGTTATGCTAAAAGCAGTAAGTACTATTTTGCAGGAGAAGTATTTGGCAAGCATTGTTCAAGTAATAACTTTAAATGGTTGTAGATGACTTGCTGATTTCAAATCAGTACCTAGTCTCAAGGCTGGAAGTACTAACAGAGTGTTTCTGTAAGTTTGAGACTTGATGGTTCTGATTATCACAGTTATCTGGCCCAAGTCGTTTAGTAGTGTCACTGCTGCAGATAATGAAAAGGTTTTGAAGGGTACTCAGTCAGATTTTACAACATGTCACTAAGTGCAGTCTTGTTTCTTTGAAGAATTCTGTACTTTATGTCTAAGTGCAGACACATACTTGGGTATACAAAATTCTCCAAAAGAGAAAACTGTACTAAAGCTTCCATTAATAGCTGTTTAGCAGTACTGAAAAGTTCTACTCCCTCCAGATATGGAGTCTATTTACACAACTGCTTAATTTGTGAACATGACAGCACGTTGTGACTGTGTCAGATTGAACTTGTATTGATGGGTCCACACATTGTACTGAGAAAGAAAAATCTGCGAACTGGCAGCTTGCACTCTCCACTGTAAATTGCTTAGCGTATTTAAACACAGAATTGTAGAATGGTTAGGGTTGGAAGGGACCTTCAAAGGTTATCCAGTCCAACCCCCTGCAAGGAGCACGGTCATCTCTAACTAGATCAGGTTGATCAGAGCCCTGTCCAACCTGGCCTTGAATGTTTCCAGGGATGGGGCATCCACCACCTCTCTGGGCAACCTGTGCCAGTGCTTCACCACCCTCAGAGTAAAAAATTTTTCCTTATATCCAGTCTGAATTTACCTCTCTGTATTTTAAAACCATTTCCCCTCATACTTTCACAACAGGTCCTGCTAAAGAGTTTCTCCCCGTCTTTTCTGTAGGCCCCCTTGAGGTACTGGAAAACTGCTATAAGCTCTCCCCGGAGCCTCCTCTTCTCCAGGCTGAACAGCCCCAACTCTCTCAGCCTGTCCTCATAGGAGAGGTGCTCCAGCCCTCTGATCGTCTTCGTGGCCCTCCTCTGGACCCTCTCCAACTGGTCCATGTCCTTCTTGTTGAGGGCTCCAGAGCTGGAGCCATTACTCCAGGTGGGGTCTCACCAGGGCGGAGTAGAGGGGGAGAATCACCTCCCTCAACCTGCTGGACACGCTCCTCTTGATGCATTTGGCCTCTGGGCCACAGGGGCACATTGCTGGCTCATGTTGAGGTTCTCATATACCAGCACTCCCAAGTCCTTCTCCTGAGGGCTGGTCTCGATCCATTCTCCACCCAGCCTGTATTTGTGCCTGGGATTGCCACGACCCACATGCAGGACGTTGCACTTGGCCTGGTTGAACTTCAGGAGGTTGGCGTGGGCCCATCTCTCCAGCCTGTCCAGGTCCCTCTGGATGGCATCTCTTCCCTCCAGCAGGTTGACTGCACCACACAGCTTGGTGCCATGGGCGAACTTGCTGAGGGTGCACTCTATCCCACTGTCCATGTCACCAACAAAGATGTTGAACAGGGCCGGGCCCAACACGGACCCCTGAGGGACGCCACTGGTGACCGGTCTCCACTTGGACATTGAGCTGTTCACCGCCACTCTCTGAGTGTGGCCATCCAGCCAACTCCTTATCCACCGAGTGGTCCGTCCATCAAACCCATGCCTCTCTAGTTTAGAGAGAAGGATGTCGTGTGGGATAGTGTCAAATGCCTTGCACAAGTCCAGGTAGATGATGTAATTTGCTTGTCCACCGATGCTGTCACTCCGTCATAGAAGGCCACCAAATTGGTTAGGCACGATCTGCCCTTGGTGAAGCCATGTTGGCTGTCACCAACCACCTTCTTGCTCTCCATGTGCCTTAGCATGGTTTCCAGGAGAATCTGCTCTATGACCTTGCCAGGCATGGAGGTGAGGCTGACCGGCCTGTAGTTGCCCGGGTTTTCCTTGTTCCCCTTTTTAAAAATGGGGGTTATGTTTCCTCTCTTCCAGTCATCGGGGACCTCACCAGACTGCCATGATTTCTCAAATACGATGACCAGTGGCTTGGCAACTTCCTCCACCGGTTCCCTCAGGACCTGCAGATGCATCTCATCAGGTCCCATGGACTTGTGCCCCTTCAGGTTCCTCAGATGTTCTTGAACCTGCTCTGCTGCTACAGTGGGCGGCTCTTCATTCTCTCAGTCCCTTCCACAGCTTGGGTGGCGCGACAAGAGACCTCACCGGTGAAGACTGAGGCAAAAAAGTCATTAAGCACCTCAGCTTTCTCCATGTCCTGGGTAACCAGGTCACCCGTTTCCTTCCGGATGGGGCCTACATTCTCCCTGGACCTTCTTTTGTCCCCTACATACCTATAGAAGCCTTTCTTGTTGCTTTTGACATTCCTGGCCAGATTAAATTCCGTCAGGGCTGTAGCCTGCTTCACCTGATCCCTGGCCACTCACACAGCCTGTCTAGTCCTCCCAGGTTACCTGTACCTGCTTCCACCCTCTGTAGGCTTTCTTCTTCACTTTCAGTTGGTCCAGGAGCTCCCTGCTCATCCACGCTGGCCTCCTGGCCTTTTTGCCCGACTTGTTCTTCATCGGGATGCACCTCTGGTGAGCTTGGAGGAGGTGTTCCTTGCATATGGACCAACTTTCCTGGGCCCTTCTTCCCTCCAGGGCCGCCTCCAATGGCACTTTACCCGTCAGATCCTTGAAGAGGCCTAAGTCTGCCCGTTCTGAAGTTGGGAGCATGAGAGGAGAGAAAGAAAGAAAAAAAAGTTGTTCCCTGAAAATCTAGATTTCCAAGAAGTCTGAACTCATGTGTAAGAGTATTGAAAGCACTGCTACATCTTGGAGACTGACTGTACAGCTATGCTGTCAGACTTTGAGGTCCACCCAGACTTTACAGCTGAAGTCCAACTTCAAGAACAGAAAGTATAGGTAACTAGACTGTGGCCATAGTCAAAAGTAACGTGTACAATAACTTATGTGTAGGTAGAAAAAATTAATGTGGAAGGTGGCTGTACTATGGAAGTAACTGACAGGGACAGTTTAGAAACACAAATGATGAGATTATTGTAGTGCTGCTAATAAAGCTTCCAATCTAGTTGTTTAATTCAGATACCCAGCGTTTTACTAGATTAAACTCTGTTTTCACTTGAGACTTTGTCTCAGGCAAACAGTAGGAGAATATGGTGTAGAGCTGTATGTCATGGTTTTGGCATCACTTCAATTGAAATACTACTTCCTTTAGTATTCACATAACCATTTTGAACATATTTCTCTTTTCCCCAAGTGTGTTTAGATTAGATAAACAGTAATAATTATGTCCATCCTTTTCCAAGTTAACTACGTTCATTCATGTTTAATACAGGCATGTAAACTACTGGTGAATAGTGGTATTAAAGATGGTAAAAGGAAAAAAGAACTGTAGCTGCTGAATCTTGGCTCTTCTGTGGTTGTGTAACCAAAATTAAGGTAATCACTGCATTGTTGCTAGACTTAAAGAAGACTGAAGAAAATTGCTATGACGCCATCTTACCATTCTCAGTTCTCAGACTCGTTTACCAAGCATATCCTTCTTCTATTTCTTGATGTGAGTGTTCACTTTTTTTTAACCTTCCCCACCCCCTGTCCCTTTTCCAATAAATCCCAATTTAACAGCCATTTCTGTTAACTTTTGTTCAGTCAATCCATGACTGAGTGCATTAGATATCATGCATGAATGAATGTCTTAAAAACAACAACAACAAAACCAAACCAAAACCAACTCTTTCCCAACTTTCACAATTTTATACTCCAGTTTTTAAATTATCAGATTTCATGCTGATGACATTTCTAGCCCTTCTGTAAGGGCATGCTC
>WHYT01017733.1:54207-81440 GCA_009806455.1 Tetrax tetrax | reverse complement strand
TTTTTTCTCCCTCTCCCACCTTGGCAAATATTTAAGAACCTACATACTTTTTTCACCAGGTTAAATTCCAGTTTTTGCTGTAATAAACAAGCTCCTGCAGTTTTCCCTAAGGCAAACTGTAATTTTTTTTTTTGTTTTTTTTTTTACATATTAGTTAAGTGAAACCTTCCATTTTTGCCTGGATTGTTGTAATTCCAGATTTGGCAGAAATGTATTGAGGCTTAACAGTAGAATTACAATTATATTGTGCAATATAAAGGACGAATTATATGGATATTGGAGGGGGGCAGTTTAATCAGACACTGCTTCTTTCTGTAGAATCTTGGTACCTGTTCTCTGTGATGAATATGTAAAGTGGCAAGAAACTACTATCTGCTGGCTAATGTAACAGCCAGAAGTGATTAAAATATACAGGCGTGCAGTTTCCTTCTTGCTCTTTAGGTGGCACTCTTGAACTGCTGCCTGAAACTATTGTGACAGGCACATGAAGCTGATTTGTGCTTTTTTGTTAAAGGTAGAGGCTAAAATGAACTGGATCTCTAAGGTGTTTAGTTCTGTAAAGGAATGATTCTTGAACTTCATTTCATATAAAGTTCAACTTCAGTATCACAATATAAATTTTTATTTAGTATGAGCAAAAATGCAATAGAATTTTATGAACTCACTTATTTTAAGTAATTCTTGCTATACTAATTCTTTTTTAAATTTGAATTCTCTTTGTTTGCTCGCCAAGCAACGGACTACTGAGAGAACACACTGAAGCATCATCAGCATAGGTTAGTGTTAGTGAGGCTTACTTTGTTCACATAGATCAGGATGTGCCAGCTGAGCTCTGCTCTGAGAGTTTTGTTTTTTCTGTCAGGACAGAGTAAGAGCACAGCCAGTTATAAGCATGAATGTGAATGTAGCATAAGGACGTCATTTCTGAGTCCTAGAGAAGCAAGAGAGGAGTGTGACTCGGTATTGGAGTCAATAGGAAAAGCTTCATTCCCTTACCTGAAAATAGGGTTTCATGCTTTTGATGCTGAGGAACTGGGAAAAGGAAAATTAATTCTACAGAAATTGCAGTTAGGCCTAAATTTCAATAGTGAATCATGTTAAGATCCTAATTTTAATATGTATTTTGTGAGCGTACAGAGTTTAGCACAGTTTACGTTTCTTGGTGGGTAGGGCAGTTCTAGTAAGCTGTAGATCTTCAGGAAAAAAAAAATGGGTGAGTGGTTCTTCCTATCCTAAGGCTAAGCAAACAGGCAAACTCCATTCCCACATGCAAACTGGTTTGTGACCAGCCAGAAATCTTTTGCATGTACTGAGTAATTGTCTATGCATGTTTGTGGTGGTTTTGTTCATTTATGAAATGTATTTTATATTTTTTACTGGAACTTGGAAAATTATGTTATGTTTTTCAGTATAGCAAATGAACCTTTAGAAATTACTTTGTAATTTTTATTTTATTTTGAGGATAAAACGTACTATTTAACATTAAGCTGATCAAAGTTATGTCTTCTGGGAATCATGTCTGTTAGTGACACATCCAGTGCTGTCTTATGGCTGAAATGCAATGTGAATGGCACACCTAACCCATATCAGTAAATTTTAAATTCCACTTATATTTGCCTTACAGCATGTGTAGCCTTCAAAAACATATTTTTAAAATAGCTTGTTCCTTTCATTAAGACTATAGCTTGCATAGCTTTGTTCAATGAAATCAAGGTAAATAAGAAGTTTTCTTGGTGATCTTTGCATTCCAGAAGATTCTTATGATTTGGATTTTTTCATTAGTACGTGAAAGGGCTGTCCGCTGTGAGTTTTTTTGGTTTTGTTTAAGTGTGGAAGAATACTGTAGTTCTTTATTTTGGCAGTATCAGGACTGCTTCTAGGTTATTGTCTTTGGGACTCTAAGGTGCAGATGCTTGGAGTTCACAGATTATGTTGGTAAATTGGTAAAGGCTCAGAAATGAGCTAAGAAAATCATGATAGGTTGGAATATGTGTCTTGCAGTGTCAAAGACTTCAGTCTTGCTTCTCAGTTCTTGGGAAATAAGTAAAGAGTATGTATTTAGTCCAACAGGAATTGATTAAGCATTTCCTGAGTTAATTAGTTTGAACTAGAACATCTGTTTAGGGGGAGGAGTGGGAAGAGGAGCTCTACAGGAACTTATGTTACAGCCTGTGTTATTTGGAGCTGAGTTGTTAAGACCAAAATCTCAGTGTTTCCTGCTGACTTTATAATAAAATAATATCATATAGTATTGTTGAAATTCTGTTCCTTATGGGGAGATTTCCTTTGCTTTACAGATGTAATGTAGATTACAAGATGCACACCAGAAGCTTCCCAAAAAAACCCAAATTATGTCACTTTATAGGTTCTGTGCCTTTTAATAGAAGGTATCATAGGAGGAGTATGAAAAGTAGTATGATATAGGTGTTGGAGATACACAAGAGCTTTTTGAAAATATTTATATATATTAAAAGCTGTATCAATAATAATATACTTCCTTGACAGCAATTACCTTTTTAGTAATTCTTCTGGCATTGTAGATTATTAAGTTTGTATGACACGAATCAGAAAACCATACAGTAATTTTAAGAAGGAATTTATTTCTGTGTGGGGGTGTGTTTTGTTGGTTTTCCTTGTTTGTTTTTTTCCTTATGATATCCCTTTAGGGATGGGAAGCTTACAGAGGAGCTGACCTTTAGCTAGCCAGACATTTCTTGCTTGGTTTGTTTCTTTATAGTTCTTTAATTTTAGAAAGATCAATAAAAATACTTTGCCATCATTTTCCACTTAAGACATAAGTTACTAGGCTTTTTTGAGAATAAGAAGAAACTTCTGCTATATTATTGAGGTAGGGGTGGAGATATAATGGGCTTCTTGCAGCTTTTACCGTGTGATTTTAAGATGATAAAAATGCAGAACTTTACTTGAAGACCTAATTTTTCTAATACAAGTTGTGATTTATCAAAATCTACTGTTTTCTTTATGATGATGTACGGGAAGGAGGGATGGTGGTGTGTTTTTATTTTGGTGGGTTTTTTTAAAACTATAATTTAATTAATATGTTTACGGTTTGAATTTTGGTTTATTTTTTTTTTTTGGTTTGGAAATGTTATCGTAATAGCAAAAAAAAAAAGTATTAAAGTATTCCCTGTGTGTATAGTACTGTTTGTTGTGAGTAGGATTCTTTTAATATTAAAAAAAAAAAAAGCTGGTTTTGTTTCAGGCTTTCCTTTTTCCTCATCTCCATTAAAGAAAAGAGATGGAAGACCTGTTATTCTCTCTGGGCACAATGTTCATCCTTTAAAAAAAATGAAAAGTGAAAAAGGAAAAATTTTCCTGCTTGCTAATTCTCAAGTTAAGGAGGCTTGTACTTATATTATTTTCTAACCTCTTAATAAAGCTACTGTCACTTGTAATTATGAGCCCTCTTTTCCAGATGTGATAAGTTTGACATTATGAAAGCTATTCTTAAAAGAAAAAAGGCCAAGGCCAAATGTGAGTGCATTGTGCAGATTATGAGGATAACTGGCATTAGTTTTTTGTTTTGTTTAAAAAAGAATTTTAAAAAATGCATTGGAAACCTAATGCAAATATAAATCTGGGAAATGCTCTCGTCTTTAAAGAAGCACCCTTTTGTTTGCTGGATTACTAAAGTCTGATTTGCACATTTTTAGAATGGTATTCTTTGGGAATATAAGTATTTAATTGTGAATAGGTTTTTTTTTTTTTTGTTTTTGTTTTGTTTTGGTTTTTTGCTGTAACTTAAATAGCAATCTAGCAATCTCCTTATGAGTACTCCTTTATATATTTTAGTAGTAAGATGGACAAGTTAGGCCCACCACTGCGAACTGGAAGAGATGTGCAAAGGTTTTATGACACTGATACAAAAACAGACAGTACCATCAAAAGACCAAATGAGTTGTTGCCTATGAAGAAGTAAGTATTACAAATCAGTGTGGGTTATCTGTTTTGCAGAAATGTTCCTCCAAAGCATTGGAATAGCAAAAGTGTAATCTTGACAGACATCATATGTCTTCAATATAAATGCTGTGGGAGAAGAGTATGTAATATAATTAGTATAAGTACCTGTTCCATGCTAGGTAAACAGCTTCACAGTAGCACAGGAAAGGTGCTCAGATTTTATTTTTTCTGCCACTGGCTGACTGTGTACTAAGAGTAATGAACTTCTAGCTTGGTAAACCTGAGATTTGTGATGTAAAGCTGAAGTAAGCATTTAAGCCTGATAACTCTAAGAGAAGAAAATTACTTTGTCATAAAATATTTGCCTGTAAGGCAGATATTTGTAAAGTCGAGTATTTATTTCCTACTTACATACGGTAGCTGTGGTGGTCTAAGAATGTAAGCAAGGCAGACTTTATGATGAGAGGTGAAGTCTTTTATTTAGTCCAACTTATCTCATGTAAAGACTTTTAAATATTCAGCAAATTTAAGATCCAAGTTTGGAAGAAAGGGTATTCTGATCAGAATACAGATACTGTATTGTAGTTAACCCTTTGGTATAATCTGGAAGATGCCAAATTCAGGTGGACTGATTCTTCATAAACAATACCTTAAAGCATATTGCAAAAGAGAAATTAGTAGTGAATTATGTGGCACGTACATGGAATGCAATGCTTTAAATAGTAGAAATATGTCTAAATCTCTTAATGCTGTTTAAGTGTTGTAACCAAAGAGTACCTAGCAGGAAGTATCTTTGAGACAGGGCCAGGATATTTGAACTTGAGTTTCTATTTGAAGGAGCAAAAGGAATGAAGAGGGGGGTAAGGTCTCTTTAGACAAACAGATTTTTTTTGTTATTGTTATCTCGCATACTTGGTTAGAGCTATAAATCCTGTGCATTATCAAAAATTAGATTAGTTTTTCATTTTATAATATATTACCAAGATGTTTAAAATTTGGCTTAGTGAATTACTAAACGTGCTTACAGTAGCCCCTATTCGTAGAGCAGTGATTTGATTTTTCTTCTTGAGACAACTTCTTTAAGAGTACAGGCACTTATTCTGCTCTCCATGTTCTTTTCAAATGTCTACTGGGTTCATAAATAAAATTTGCCTTCCTTTGTAGGAAGTTGTTCAATGTTGTGTGCCAACAGTACTGGACAAATGTGAATAGCTACTAGCCCAATATTGTTAAATTCAGCATAGTAATGTGGATGATTACAGTTTATGGCAGAGGTTTCTGGACTTTGGCATGCATGCTATTAGTCAGAAGGAACGTATTCATGATTTTGCACAGAAGTATGAGCTGTTGTGGGTGACAGTGATAGCTGCTGAGAATATCTGAAAACACCCTGTCTTGGAAGCAAGCTTGATATTTCAGTGTTCTGTAGCAAAATCCAACCAAATGGTGAATGAGTAAATAGAAAAAGGCAAGCTTCTAAAAATTTCTTTCAATTTTTCATTTTGCAAGCAGTGGTAATTCAACTAGATGTACAACATGAGCTGCTTTAGGAAGGGAGGTCCCCTTCAGTCTATTTCTTTTGAAACTGAGAATGGATAATAAACATCTGTAAAGGTATGTCCAGATTTTAAGAGTGCCAGGTGGCACTGGTACATAGCCTCATCTGCTGTAAAGCTCCATTAACACTGCACATGATACAACTTAGAACAGAGATTTATATACTTTTGCAAAAATAAAACAAACAAAAAAATCCAACCAGACAGGTAAAAACAACAGAACTGGACAAGTATATAGAAATGGCAGAGGTTGAACAGATCAGAAGACACCAGGCTGAGGTGATAAAAGTTCAGATAATCAAGAATGTCTGACTTTGTTGGAAGATATCTGTCTCTAGAGACCAGATTTCAACTTAAGGATGCAATTTCAAGATTTGTCATCAAATATACATGCAACATGATGCTAATTACGTGTCTAGATCTGGGATGAATAAAGTTGTAGACAGTGGCAGCCTGCTACTTCTGTTGATTTACTCATCAAAATGGCAGAGATTGCAGTTAATTATAAGGCTCATAATAAAGTTTCTAGTCTGAAAATAGATGTGGGGTTTTTTCTGCATTTTTAGAAAACTAACTGGGAAAAAATCTACAGAAATTATGCAGAATGCTAGGGTTAAACACTTCAGAATTAAGATGTCCTGTTAAACCTTTAATGAGTGATGATGTTATCTGTTCATGGGACTCTGCCTCCCTCAATAGACAGGGTGGACAGTGCGCTTTCAATGTGGCTTTTCAATATTTTGTGGGGCTTTTTTCTGTCTTGGTTCAATCAGTGGCCTCTATGTTGTACTAGACACCATGTAAATAATGTTTTTAAGACACTGCTTTGTGGGAAATTTCTCTAGTATACACTTAGTGTTAAAGCATCAGGTGACTTTTCAGAGTACCTAGCAGGATGAGGGTATATTATACACATTTTAGAGAATGGAACAGTTGAAATACAAGAAAGAATGGTAGACAGTTTTTCATGTTAATTTCTTTCAAATATGCAGAACTCTTAGCATTATGTTCAAAAATGATTGATTCAAAGTACACCCTGAAGAGACTTCAGTTTAAGAAATGAATGCTGTTAGTTTTGAAAAAGTAGTATGTTGGTCCCAAGTTGAAGATACAGACAAAACTGAGTCAGTAATACTTTTGAAAAATTTGTTTTAAATTACTTGGAGTTGTCTGAACAGGAATTGAGCCACAATTCTGTTCTTTGCATCATTGTCTGGCCATCCCTGATCCATGATGATCCATACCATTTCCGTGTCTACCGCTGAATTTTTCATTATGTGCTTTCCTAGCTTCCATAACAAGTAAAGTAACAGTCCAATATGTTCTTTCCGCTATGGAGCTCTAATGAATTCTACTCAGTTATAAGGAAAGGACTCTCTTCAGTGTAAAATGAGATGGGGGAAATAACACAAGATAATTTATAATCTGTACTGTTGTGCATATTTGTTATTGTAATTTAGGTTTTATCCTGTAATTCTGCAACTTCTGACAGACTGATGTAACTTTTAATAGGTTTTAATTCTGATATAACTTGCTGTGCAGACTGAAAAGCACTACACTTTTTTTAATAAAACCATCTTTAGAATCTCCTTGCTAAATAAGAGGGCAGATAGGAAAACTAACAGAGAAGATTGATGCTCTGCCCAGTGAGACAGAATCTTTGATGGTTCCACTCCACCTGTTGCAATGTAGAAGCCATTCTTGTTAAACTTGAATACTTTATTTAGATTACCTTAGGTGGAATTGTATCTCTTTCTTAGTGTTTCTCATATTTTTCAGGCGATTATGATGTTTCTCTACTCACCAAAGCAAGCAGTGAGAATATTCTGTATGTTTAGGATGTTCTATTCATTGCAGACTGGCTTCTCATAAAACCAATGAGTCTTCACGAAAGCAGTTTTCACAGCGATGTAGTCATACTGTTGAAGCCAGCTTTAAGAACACTGTGGCAGGATAGAAAAATAATAGGCCCTAATGCCCAGCTAGATTGACTTTTCCCTCTGCCAGTCCTAAAAAGGGACTTGTAGTCTGTCAAGGTAGATGTTAGAACATGCTGAAACAACTAGCAGTGCAGGAGCTGCCTATATTTTGGTGTGATAGCAGGTGAAACAAATGAACAGGAAGGGATTTGTTGTTCCATTTAGCTTGTCACTCTAATAATTAAGTCATACTCAGTCCAAAGTATGTGAGTTCATGCCAAAGCTCTTCTGTCTGCTCCTGGTAGGAAATAAGTTATATTTTTCATACAGCTAATTGATGTGTAGATTATTGAACTAATTTTTAATAAATTTGTAAATGCATATTCTTGGATATATTTCTGTGTAGATAATTAATCAGGTATTTATTCCATTTTAGAGGCACAACAAAAACACGGACTTCAACCCCTCCTAGTGTGGCAAGAACCATGAGCACAGGTGCTCTAACAAACAAAAGAAAAACTAGCAATTCAGACAGTTGCTCAAGGTAACTTTTAACTTTGTCAGCAATAGAACCTTCATTAAAGGGGAGTGCTTATTACAAAAGAAGTTGGGGAAAATACTGTTCTCTGCAGTTAATAGATAACCTCATGGTTAATGTTGTTTGATATGTTTGAGATACTCAATGTATTTTGCATATTATCATCTAACAGAACACCTTTGTCATCAGCTCTCTCAGATGTGCTAATAAAATTGGGGCATTTTGTGTTTTCTTGCAGGGAAGGGAAGGTAGTATCTGGAGATAAGTAGGGGAGTCTGGGTAGATCTATAAGGTATAAATAGGAAATGTAAGCATGAAAATTACAGTAACAATAGCAGTAAATCACTGCAAGGATTAAAATAATTTTGCACCAAGTTATACTGAAGAGAGTTACAGAGAATGTTCTTTATCTGGGGATTTCCAGGTCTGATGGCAGAATTAGGTATGACAGTGGAGACTGCCCATCCTCAGTCAATGGAGGAAGCTCAAAAAGCAGTGAAGGCAATTCACCTGTGCAGTTATCAAAATTCTGCCATGAATGCGGAACAAAATATCCAGTGGAATGGGCAAAGTTTTGCTGTGAGTGTGGAATTCGAAGAATGATTGTGTGAACATGTTCTTAAAACCAAAAAGAAAATGAGAAATTGGAAACATTTGCTGTGTACTGCTGCATGGAAAGCTAGAGCATTCCTTCCAGTTAGACTTCATGCTGCAAACGTGTTGAAACATCTTATTTTAATTTTCTGAGTGCAATCTTCTGGTTACACAATTATTTATAAACAATATATATATACTGTATATAAAAATAGCAGGTACCTAAAACTGTGCCATCAAGGAAATACTCTTTAATCTTAGTTGGAAATATTTAAAATTAAGGTAAAAAATGTGTTAAGCAACTTAGGTAGTAGAAGTGGTTCAATGTTATTTTTCCTGTAAATCCTACTAGATGAAGGATTATTTAAATTGCTTATGTAGGATAATAAAGATGCATAGGGAACTAGCCATGAAGAACCTGGGCTTCAAAAGTTTCTCTGTGGAGGCATTTCCTTCATATGTGACAATAACTTAAATGCTATGTTTAAAGTGAAAACAACATGAGCAACTCCTTATAAATTCCTAGTTAAAAGTATGAAATGTCTGGGTCCCTTTAAACAGTAATGTTCTAATTGGACTTTCCAGTTAACTTCCTAGGATTTTTTTAGAGAGTCAAAATGGAAAAACTACCTGAGACCTTAATTCACATGTAAGAAAAAGCAACATTTTTGTTTGTGGCTTTCTGTATTCTGTTTCCCAGTAAGAACTTGTTAATATTTTTATGTATTTATAAGGACAAATATGGTATCGTCATTAGGTTCCTTTTGTTCAGAAATACTTGTCTTCCTCCTCCTGTGCTCCACCATGACTAGCACATCTAAAAGTTTTGTGCTTTTTGTCTTAAAGGTTTCCAAAGGTCCCGCTCCTTATTCTCTTTCCTTATTTCCTGAAGGAGAGACAAAGTCTATGCTTATCCTGCCTAAATGTTGAATTCTTATTTTGAAAACAGCCTTCTTGATGTATCCAGTACAACAAAAAGAGTTCCATAAAAATGTATGTCATTAGAACAGTAGAACTTGATGTAAGTAGTCATTGGTTTTTATTCCTGTGCAAATAGCACAGCTCACAAATGAGTGCATAATGGAGTAACTGTGCTCCATAGGTTTATGTTTTAATACCTTACATGGCTTTTTTGCAATCTTGTATATTCTTTGGCTCAGAACAGCAGCCTCTTAAAGTTAGTAATGGGCTTTGCATTAATTCATTGGGAGGAAGGGTCAGGCCCTGGAAGTAGCCGTTGGGTTTTTTTTTATATAAATTATACAGGTTATTAAAACCATTCACAAGCTGAATCACTTAACTTGTACCTGAATGTAGTAATTTGTTTTGTGAAGTTTTGCTTTGAAGAACTGGCACCATCTTAGTTATGCGTGAAAGAACAATCTGAAATAACTTAATTGTGCCTTTCCCGTAATAAATACAGTTTTTTTGCTAGAAATTGTTCCTTTGAGCTCACAAATGCCATTAGGATCAATTTATATAATTTCTTTGTAGCTTATGCAAAATATAATGTAGTGTTCCACAATAGTATTATGATCATTGTTTGCATTTTCAAAACTTGTGATTGCTGTCAATGGGGCCAATTTTGAAGAAAACAGGATTGAAGAAAAGCATTTCCAAAGCAGGTACCAGCCTTGGAAGATGAGAGATTTAACTGACTTGATGTAGTCATGTTGCAGGCCACGAACTATTAATGTTTTAGAATTAGTTCAATGGAGTGAAATTGTCTTGCAATTTTTATGCAAAATTATTTTTAGAAATTATCCTGCATTCAGTGTAGTCTTGTTTTATTATAATTTGTGTGAGCTGGCTATTGAGCATGGCAAGGTGGATGACTGGTAAAGACAGTGAGAACTGATGAATCTTAGCCAAATTATGTTCTAGGTAGTTTAGGTTCTAGGATGCATATTTAGGCTCATTTGTGTCCGTACTTGGAAAAAACAGAATCCTGCATCCTTTGCGCAGATAAGCCTGCTTTAGAAAATTTACCCTGGACTTGGGCCATGGAGGTCTGCAGACTGAATTATTGCAAGCTGAGTGTCCATCAGCAAAGATACAACTCCAGAATAGGTTTGACAAGTTGGTGAATCTATTGAGGGATTAATTCCATTGTCTGACTTGCTGAATTTCCAGTTCTTGTTTCTGCTGGAAAAATGCATTTTACCATTTATTGAAAATGCTTTCTACAAAGCAATAGTTTAGTAAGGGAATAAATATCTTTTAGGTTTTTCAGGATTGTTGTAACTGTAGAAAAAAAAACATATTGATTGTTTCTCCTTTGAATTGTAGGTGGCAGATTTCCTAGTTTTAAGTCAATCTATATACAGTTACCATAATTTCTGCTTTTTGAGCTGTTTGTGTAACTCTTTGCTTCCAGTGCAGCATTTAGTAAATTACTCAAGTGACACATCATTTACTTTATTTACACTTCTATGATTTATAGCAAGGACTAGACAGGGGGTTAACCTGAACTGAAATAAAAATTTGAGAGATTTCCTAAACTTTTAATTTGGCCTTACAAGAAGGTCTATTGGAACATTGACATTCTATTGAAGGTCTATTGAAACATAAATGACTGTTGATAGTAACATTGGATAATGTGTATGTGTTTAAATCTACAATAAGTATAAGCAGACAATGAAAATATAATTGACTATGCAGTTGATTACTGCATAGTGAGACTATCAGAGCCCTACTATGTTTCCCCTTTGTCAACTGATTTTGTTACTGAATGACCTAAGTTTCTAAAGTCTTGGATGTTACAGACCGTAGACTGTATTACACAGGTTATCAGCACAGATCACTGTGATTTCTTAATAAACAAATCTACTACTTCCTAATAAACATTCATTAGGATATAGTAGATTTGTTTTCATAATGCTTCTGCAGAACTGAATATGGGAAACAAATTTGTTATATTAAAAAAAAAAAAAACAGTTAAGGGAGATGGACTCTGAATTTTTAATCTTCAGGTATATTGCATGTGTCAGGATGTTCCCAAATTTAATTTATTAACAACCTAGGTCCAAACCCTCTTGCCCTGGTCTTCCCTCTTGCCTTTATGCCTTGGTTTTCATGGAGGAAAAAAGATGGATATATATACTGAAAGGAGAATGTTCCGAAATATCTGAAGAATCAAAATATTGATAGTTGTGAAGACAAAACCCCTAGATGAACTATGCACTGCTAGTGCACTGCACTGATTAGTCTAAACTTAGCTAGTGTCAACTCCTGGATGCCTTGTTGACAGATACTTAACTTGAAAGCCTAAATTCCTTAAGAGTTCATGTGTAAAATTAGGATGATATGATTACTCCATTTAGCATCTGTCTTTCAGTTCTCTGTATTTATGTGTGTACATATATATATAGGCTGTGCACATGAGCACACACGTGTGTTTTGTGAGAACTCATTACTTATACAAATGTAAAAAGTTGTTTTGTTAAAGCAAAGTTGATTCAAAAGAGGGCTGAATGCTACTGGAGGATTTTGAAGCCTCAAGACAGTAGACTAATGTAGTTATTGTCTATTTAAAGTTAAATTTATTGATATGATTATTTTGATGATTTCTACACCAATGTCTGACCCTATGACAAATTTTCTTCTACTGTCTGCCAGAACTATATCATTCTAATGTACTTACTAAGGTTCTTCCATTCAACTTAAAAAAAAAAAAAAAAAAAAAAGTATCAAAGGTAGAACTCCATCTAAATAAATAAGGAGAATGCTTTTTTTGAGGTCTGACCTGAGAGTGTTTGCATTCCCATTCTGCTTTTGTGAATATCTGTTGTGCAAAGGACATCTCTATGCCAGAAAGGAGTGCAGCATCATTGGAGCTATACTGATACAAGTGCAATGGAGTTATGAAAAATACCAGCTTCAGTAGTAAAAACAGCATAGCATAAGGCTTAATCTTTATATGATGTATCTTACACAGGTTTATATTTATGCATGATACTCGCACCCTAGGTAGTTTCAGGACTGGAATCTCTAAATATACAGCAATCCGAGTGTATGGTTATGTGGATAATTAAGCCCTCAGTCTTACCTGCCACTCCTGGGAAGTGGGCATGGGGAGGTGCTTTACCACCATTTCAGCTTGTACCTGTGAAATGAACATTTAGGTGGAACTTTTCAGATTTACCAAAGAGACTGGAGGAGCCGTTGCACTCTCCTGAACGGATTTGAACAGCTCAACTCGAAGGGTTCCTTGCTCGGGAGCTCTCCATGGTGCTCCAGGCGCTGAACCCGTTCTTGCGGTGCCGCAGGCAGCGGCTGCTCAAGCTCTTCCACGTGTGCCGCAGGTAGTGAGGTTCATAGGCTTGTAACTCCAAAATGTATTTTAAGACCTGACCCAGTCTTCAAGCGTCATGGAGGTTCTCTGTCGTCTGAGAGAGACTAGCTCATAATTCACTATTGCAACTGAGAGTTAGTGCCTGAAATACAGCGTGCAAAGAGAACAGTTTCATGATGCACGCTTATCAAATCAGTAGAAGGAGGTAGGATTGCAGTAGTTTAAATGCTAGTAAACAAGACACATAGCAGCCTACACACTGATGTAGGCTATGTAATTAGTCTGAGTGTAAAATGAAATGGTATTGTCTCTGTATTGCAAGGTTCTCAAGAAGTGCTAGTTTCCATCACATAGACTTTGTGTCTGTGCGAAGAACAAATTCGTTACAAGTTTATTTTTAAACTTGGCTGACAAATTTGTTTTGTAAGAGCACTTTTTGCAACCTTAATTCTTTTCAGTTTGACTAAGCTATGAATAATTATATGGATTAAATAACAAGGTAGAATTTTCATCTTTGGTGAAATTGGTTTTGGTGACTCTGGTGGAAATAGTTTTATTGCCATTCAAGTACAGCTCGTTCCGACTTGTGATGGTTTTGTTGCTGATTGGTTTTGTTTTTTTGTTTTTGTTTTGTTTTGTATTCCAACTTGCTGAGTAATATTTGATTTACCTAATTGTGGTGTTGGAAGAAATGTTAGGTAAAAGGTTCTCTAAGCTGTATTCAGCAGTTACTTGATTGCTGTTTTCTTTCCAGTGTTCACAATATAAGAGATTACTCTTGCATACTAGTTTGTTTGGTGGAGGTTTTTTTGGTTATGTCATTCCAGAATACATATTTTTGGAGGATCCTACTTAGCCCTGTTCCATTTCGCCTTGCCAGAAAACAGCCTATTCAGATTTTATTTTAAATAATTAGTGTCTCTTCTTTACAAAAATAATCAATAGGGAAATCATATTTCTCCAATGTGAACATTAGCTTCTGAATCAGCAAATCAAATATTTAATTTAATATAGCTGAATATTGAACTTAAGTTCTAAATTATAGTGCATGGTTTACCATAGTTTTATATTTGTTTTTGGGTTTCTGGCAGAAGCATGAATGGATTTGGGTCTGATCTGTAAAGTGCTGAGTATTCTATGACTGTTACAATACCTACTTTATATGATTACTCTAACTCTTGGTGTTCATCCTTCATATGATACTTAGTATGTATCCTCACAAGTTTATTTATTGATGTTCTGTGTTTTTAAATGAAGTGTTCATTCATGCCTTTGAGATGATCAATTTTGTCAGCATTTCATTTATTATGTTTGCCTTACCCCTCAGTACTTGGAATATTTGTGTTTGTGACCATCCAGTAGTTTTTTGGGTTTTTTTTTGTTTTTTTGTTTTGTTTTGTTTTGTTTTTTTTTTCAGAATTCCTAGGTTTGTTTGCATCTTATTTGGTATATTATTTTAAAGTGTCAGTTGTTTTAATAAATGTAAATTGTCACCTAATGCTAATTTGCCACTTGTTAACAATAAAGCAAATATGCCAATAAAACTTCTTGTGATGCACACATTTTTGTAGCCAATTGTGAAATTGTCTTAAATAAAATAACATAGGGATAGGTAACATCATTTCAACCTTATGAATACTGTTATGTTTTTGGTCTCAAGTACACCAGACCTGTTGTGAGGACCATCCACTCCCTTCTCCTAGTTGAAGGGAGAGAACCCCTTAGTTATTCTTTCCAAAGGATAGGTTTAGTTGACTTACAAGATGAGATTTGGATTCCTCAGTCACCTTGAAAAATACTCTAGACCAGATATTTAAGTCAGTGTGATCAGCTTATATAAAGTTAACTCTGTATCTCTTATTTTTCCCAACTATATGGAGAGTAATGGAGCCTATCATTTTAAGTGGGAAAACAGAAACAGCGGACTTCCCCCCTCCTCACCCCCCGCCGGTGAAGCTTGCTTATGTGAGTAGAACTTGCAATACGGGTTTAGGTTCCTGATTTTTTTGGCTAAATACAGATGAATAGAGACCAATTCCTCTCTTCTTTCCTCTTTTTAGGGGAAAGTTATTCCTTCTGGGCTCTTTTGTTTACTTCACCACACCCTCTTCAGAGGAAGGCAGATATGTTTTTCCCTTAATTCTAGATGAACTTCATTTATGTGCCAAGAGTCTGCAAAATCATGTCATCGCTGAGATTCCATGACAGCCCTCATGCTTGCTTCTTCTTTATTCTAGTTCACCATGAACAATTCAAAACAGATAGCAGGAGAAAACAAACAAAAAAAAACTTAACAAAAACCTAAGTAGCTGCTGAATGAAACCTGTCATAAAACCTCTTTTGCTCAGCACACAGCTGAAGAAATGGAACTGGAAAGAAACATACACCCAACCTGGAGAAGTTTACTCGTGCATCTTTAGCTAAAGAACTTCAGCTGTAAAGATCTGTTTGATGGTGTAAACTGAGATTTGAACATTCTCTTCCACTGACCTTCCTTGACCTGGCTTCCTAAACACCAAAAATTCTTCTCGTTATAAACCACAGAGCACCTAACTCTTCCTTTTAGAAATGTGCAACATCATTATCTTGCTCACAGGGGTTAGTCACCTCTTTCTACTTTCTCATAATGCCTTGCTAAAATTCTTTTTGCTAATTTAAGTACCTAAATTGTCTTCCTTTGCCACCTTCCCATAAATTCCATGTATTTCTGGATCATGGTTTTGACCTACTCATGTTCCTTTGCAGTGGCCAAATAAATAGATGAAAGTGGCAGGGAGGTGTAGGCGTAGTGGTGATACCCTGCAAGGTTTTCATCCCTTCAACAGTTCCTGCAGAGCAGTTTCTTGTTGTCACATTTGTAATTTCAGGAGAGACTTGAAGAAGGTTCTCAAATGGAAGGAACATATCAAAGAGCACAAGTCACTGCGTTTAGCAGTTACCACTTACATGCAAAGACTAACTCAGGAAATGTGGCAAAAAGAATGAGGCAGGCAGGATATTTATTAAGAGAAGCAATCAGAAAAACCCCACAGTCTCATAATCACTCAATTTAAATTTCTGCTCTGGATCTAACCTTGGTCTTTCCCCAGGATAGGCCTGAAATGGCTTGATTTACCTCAAGATTTAAGTTGTGGGCAGCTGCTAAAGTAATTTAAGCTGACTGAACTTTCAGTTTCGTAGTAGCTAACGTTGCATCTGTGTGTTTCTTTTAATTTCCACTGACCTTTCCTTGCCAAGTAGTTATTAGGAAATAAATTTTGGCTTTCAGCCATTCGTGCATTCCAAATAAAAGCAGCTGTTTTTCAGTTGCAGAGACAGATTTAATCCTCAGTCTCCTGGAACTTCTTTCAGTAGAAGCAATTTCCAGAGAAGTCCTTACAATAGTGGTTACAGTATGTTATCTCAAGTATAATACTGGGAAATCAGTTTCCCTTTCCTATTACACAGAAGAGTGATGGGTTGGGTTTGGGTTTTTTTCAGTGTTTGGAGTTAGAGTTACAATCTGTTGCATCAACAGCTAAAGAGAATATGTGACAGTCTCAATCACAGTTCTACAAAGATACTACCTCAAGAAGTCTCCTCACCATAAATAGATGGGAGGTTGGAGGATGTGTATGCCAGGAAAGCATAACAGTATTTTTGCTTTGCTCTTAACCTCCTCCCTCACCATTAGCAGCAGGGCACACTGGGTTTCATGGATTCGGTACAGCAAATCTTACTCCAGTCAAAGGAGATCTGTCCAGTTCTTTGAAGCACATCCCACCATGTTTTCAGGCCTTTGTTGTGAATACGAAAAGATTTTCAGAGCAGTTCCACAGAAAAATTCTTTTAGCACAGATAAAACAATATACGTTATCTTACTCCGAACCGGGAAACAACAGGCTGACTTTACTAAAGATTTCCCAAACTGTTTAGTCCAAGGCAGATACCTGGTACGGAAATATCTACCTAAACTGGCCAGGTTATAAGCAATTAAGAAATAAATATTTTATAATGGGAAATCCCAAGTGGCTGGAGGTTACCCTATCAGCTATGCTTTTAATGGCTAGCTTTTAAAAAATGTAAAAAAGGAGAAATGACACTCAAAAAGTCAACATTCCAATTCCATAGAAGGTAAATATTTTATTACCAAAGGAGTTATAATATCAAACTAAGAAACTGCAAAAGAGTTATAAACAACTATAAAAATACTTCTGTTTATCCAAAATTAAATATGAACACTTTATTAGTAAAATGCCAATATATTATTCTCTGAAAATATTCACACATTTTAAGTCACGTTTGTCTAACCTGTTGAACACGTTATATAAAATAATTGCATATGAGAAATCACAATCTGAAGGTAAGAAATTCTAGCTCCTCCTGCAGCTAAGTCTAAGATAACCAAATACGTAAGGCTAGCACGCTTTCCAGTCAGCTGAACAAGCTTACATTCAGGCATCTCCTCTTTCGACTTCCATAGGTCTCACTGTCTTGCCTCTACTTTGGCCAATCGGTGTGTGCTACATCGCTCAAAAATCAGTACCCTCCCTAAGTTTTTCAAAAAGTGAACCTATTCCCTATTTTCCAAACCTAAATTAGTTTGCCGACCTGTTAGATGACCATGCTGAAAACACTATTGCATTAGCAGAACCGACCCAAGATCAGCTGCTTATTTGGTAAGTTGTTCCTTTTCGTCCTTGATGCGTTTTATACAGCTATAAAGAAACCAGCTACTTTTCCATACTGTTTTCTTCACCTGGAGCTTGTAAGATGTTTTTATAAGTTGCAGTAGACACGTAAGTAGATGGCTTTCATATGACAGTATTACAAAGTCACTGAAAAGATCAGAAAATTCAGTCATTTCCAGAGCACAAAGGTGGGACAGCCCTCTGCAGAGTTCTTTCTTTGTTTCAAATGCTGGTCTTTTATTTCCACTTCTTGGAATTCAGCAGCTTGGTTTAGCCATTTCTGTTTATTCTGTCTCCAGGAACAAGGTACAGTAGCTTTCCATCAGAATTCTGGCATGAAGTGTTTGTGTAAGCGAGCAGAGTTACTCAATGAATGCATATAAAATGCAAAGACACCATGTAATGCCACTTTGAAAGAAAAGAGCAGGATTCACCTGGAATCACCTGGAAATTACTTTTTCAAATTTATTCCAGCAGGATCGAAGGCTAGATATATTTTCTTTCAGTTCACAAAATTCTTGGTTACATTTCTTTTTGGACTGTTCACCTGTTTCTGTATCTTCTTTATTAGGTATATTTACCTGTGTGCAAACCTGAAAAATAACAGTTTGTATTGTTAATTGGGAAGCGCTTATTCTTTTAATACAGACGTATTTTAATAACAAACTAATTCCATTACATCTCAATAAATAATGGTAATTAAGCCAGAAAGCTGGGCTGCTCACAAAGCATGCTGTGGTGAAACACAACCTGCATCAGTTCTTGCTCTGAGCACAACCCTGCTGCCGTCCCTGCCCACCAGACTGGGAGAATGCAGCTTTAGCACACAGCAAATATGGCCATCTGAAGCCAGTGTGTGCAACTGAGAACGTGTACATCCTCTGCCAGTGGCTTAACATTTATCCTCCGTTATTTGAAGGACTGGAAAAATAAAGCAAATTCAATTGGGAGCCAAACTTCAAAAGGTATGAATACATGTGTGGTACCTTGAGACTGGTGGAACACACAAACCTATTCCCAGGGGTTGGTGTTGTGACTAGCGTTCATGGTCTCACCCAGAGACAAGACGACCTTAGTTCTTGTCCATATTCAATGACTGTTCATGGTTTTTACCAAATGACTTTAATTGGTCTTTAACTAAAACCAAGCATCCACAATGTTAGGCAGCAGTTTCAAGGGTGACACTCTAACTTCTGTGACTTAACTGGGGTATGTTTTATGGTAAGGGAAACGTTGGGATTCACCACAGGTAGCGAAGCAAAATATAGACACATTACTTTGAAGATCTGGTCCTAGATTATAAGAGTTTCTGCATTTCAAGGAGAAAAAGCATGAGTTCAGTGCAGCCTTCAATCCAGCTATTTAAGGCAGTCATAAAGAATGATATCCTTTGGTGCCTATGGGAAGGCTTTTTGATGTTGGTCAGTATTTTTGTGTTCAATAGGTAAGCGGGAGCCACACTTAAAAGAACGCTCTTCCTTTGCTATGGCAGTATGTAGATCATTGTGCTAGATTTGAGTGACACATCAAAAAGCAGATTCTGTCAATGACTGAAAATCCTAATATTTTCCTATCTAGCTGTTCTTGTTGAGTCTGAGATACTGTGGTTAAAATAAAGATCAAAGCGATTATGGAAAGGAGAGAAACTCCCACTAATTGTTCATTGAAACAAACCAAATTAAACATTAATCTTAGAGCAGAACTCCAATGAGAAGTAACCGCTATGATTTTATACACTGGAGAAATTAAAGGCCTTCTTCAAACAAGTGTGGTCTTTGTCTTTTACTGGAGAATTAACCTGGGTATTGCAGTACTGAACCAGAGTGTGTATCTTCACTGTAGGCTTCCAGATCATTGTCTTAGTCTTTGCACTGGACTTAATGTCTATTACAAGACATCTGCTATACACAGCAAAACTGGTCATGCATATAATGTGCATGATAGTTGTACCTTTGAGAGGTAGATATGATGTTTGTGTTGAAGAGCTCTAAGGAATAAGTCCCATACTTGTAATAAACTGCAGACCATCACTACCACTCACCTTTTCTTTTCTAGGCCTTTCACATTTGCACTGTAGAATCTGTAATGTCCCACATGAGACTAATGCTGCTTTCCATCTAAAGTCTTTGCTGATTCTTTGCCTATTAAAGAATCTGAGCATGTTGCATGCCATACTCTGTAGTGATTCTATTTCCTGTGAAGAGAAAAAGAAAAATATGTCCTGAAAAGTCTGTGCACCATTAATTCCTTATAATGTTGGTTTGTCTTAAAACAAAAGCTCCATCAGTTACCATTAGTTTCTTTTGCTTTCCTGGTGTCAATCTTTTCCAATAAACCACATGACTAATCTGACCTACTTGCCATCTCTTCAAAATATTTAAAGTAACAATTTGTACTAGTAATAATAATAGTGTAAGGATGTTAGGGAGAAATCACAGCTGTAATGAAATCAGCCAAATCAGTCAGGAAAAAAATAAATGATTTTTGGAGTCAGTCCTTTTATCAGCTCATGATAAAACTTGCAGCAGCAGCTGATAATTGTGCTTTCCATCATTTGAGATCTGCCCAAACTATTACTGTTCAAGCTTTTCAGATCTGAAGTGAAAAGCTTAGCTAATACAATTTTCAGTATAAAAATGAAAACAGATGTGTGGAAATTTTTATATTTACTTCCATAAAATAAAATAAAATAAGGCAAATAAGGCAAAATAAAATAAGTTTTCTGTACTATTTGGATTTAAAATATAACAGAATCTTTACAGTAGGAAAAATGATTTCTTGAATATGGAATTGCTTAATATTTTAATTTTTAAAATATCAATTTACTTGACAAATTGTGTGATTCCAAATTCAAACAAGGAACAATCCTAAATATTATGATTAGACTATTAAAAGGTAATATTAGTCTCTATCACAATATGTTATTCAGGGACTGGACTGTACAAAGAACCCATTTGGGTTCATTTTCTCTAAAGCAAATTCTGAGAAGTTAGATTTTACCTGAGTATCGTTGCAGAAAAACGCTTTGCTATTTTCATGTTTTTTATTCCTGCAGCACCGGTCACGATACTCCGTAGACATATTTACCTGTAAAATATAATATGTATTTAATCATGGAAGTACTTTTAATCAAGTGAGCCAAGTTTCTCACTAACAGCTGGCAACATCAACACTAAACTGGAGGATCTCCTCGAGTGTAGCATGGGTGGTGTATATTTTGGAGCTTTTCTTGGCAAGCAGGCAAAGAAAACCTCAATCCAGCTACAATTTCTAAATGTATTCACAGAATCACACAGAATGGTTGAGGTTGGAAGAGACTTCTGGAGGTCGTTCTGCCTTTCTCAAGCAGGGCCATATAGAGCTGGCTGCCCAAGACAGTGTCCAGATGGCTTTTCAGTATCTCCAAGGGTGGAGAGTCCACAACCTGTCTGGGCAACCTGTGCCAGTGCTCAGTCACCCTCGCAGTAAAAAAGTGTTTTCTGATGTTCAGAGGGAACCTCCTGTGTTTCAGTTTGTGCCCATTGCCCCTTGTCCTGTCACTGGGCACCACTGAGAAGAACCTGGCTCTGTCCTCTTTCCACCCTCCCTTCAGGTATTTATAGATATTAATGAGATCCCCCCAAGTGTTCTTTTCTCCAGGCTGAACGTTTCTAGCTCTCTCAGCCTTTCCTCAAAGGAGGGATGCTCCAGTCCTTTCATCATCTTTGTGGCCCTTTGCTGGACTCCTTCAAGCAGCTCCATACCTCTCTCGTACTGATGAGCTCAGAACTGGACACAAATCTACTTATTATAAACCTTTGTATTCTACTGAATTACTTGGTTCTTTGGCATTTTAAAGCATATAGGAATATTTAAATCTTACACAGACATAAAATACAATATTTGTCAATGTTTGTCTCCACAAATACATGCCCCAGGCATCTAAATGGATTGTAGCACTCACTTTGCATATGCACTAACAGAAGATGTCCTGAACAGTATCACTTGCCCCCTTTGTGTGATTGTAATCTTTTATCAATTATTTATCCTGGTTTTTTTTCTTCTATTTTCATGTGTGTCATCAAGACGGCAACTGAACCCAACTCAACAAAATTCCTTCGCTTTCTTGTTCAGCCTGTATCCAGATAACCTAATACAACCAGAAGGGCTTTAAAAAAGGCAGGTCATGGCAATATTGTGTTATATCTCCCCACTCAGGCATGTATATGAACACATTAGACAACTTAAAGTTTTTCTGCAGATTTTTTTTGTGTAATGTTGCCTGTATTTCAGAATTTCATTCAAGGTGAACAGAACTTCATCCAGGAAGTGTTTTCAAAACCAAGAGTTTAGGGAGTCAGATATTCATTGACAAAAAAAAAACAAAAAAAACCAAACAAAAAATTAAAAAAAAAAAAACACAAAACCAACCCTTTGAAAGATAATCTACAACCCTGCTTGTACCACAACAGAACAAAGTTTTGCTGCAGTCACACAGCATGAAGCTTTATAAATAAATAAATAAATAGATAGATAAATAAATAAATAATCCCCTAAAACCTATCTATCTGTGGCTTCAGTTGCTAACTGCCAAGGGATTTACTCATTCTCACTGACTTCCTCAGATCATCTTTAGTATAACATGCAGTAACCATTTCTGAAGGCACTTTATTGGCTGTGGCTAAAGCAATCTAAGGGAAATCTTGGCCTCAGAAAAGGCATTAATAAAAACCAGATTAACTTATGGAGGTCTAGCATATAACCCACTAATCATCTCCACAACTGCCTCCAAATATCAGGCTGTTCTGGACTTTGGCTCTGGGATTGCAGGAAAGTGCCTAGTGGGCTGTTGCTACCACCCAAACAGCACTGTCTGTAACATTTGCTGTTAAGTTATAGTGATGAGACTATACACTGATTTTACATAGAAGACAACAGAATCTCCCCTAGACTTGGAAAAATAAAGACAGGAAAATGAAGAAATGTGCACACTAGTTGTTTGTGCATGCCTATTCTAGGAAGCAAAAGCTTCAGAGTTCAGTACACTCCCATTACCTTTCACAAACATTAATTCACTAAGGATTTATTTATTTGTTTGTTTGTTTATTGGATAACAGTTTTAGTGCTCATACAGTCTCCTAAAAAACTCTTATCTCCTAAAAAACTCTACAATATTTAGTATAATAATAATTTTAAAAAAAAAGATAAAACTTCCAAAGTGTATCTGGAAGAATGGCATTGCTCCACTGAAATCCTTGATGGCACCCTCGGACACTGAGTGCATCAAGCTTCATCCTGCAACTGGGCAGTGGCAAGGCATTGCCACCTCTATCCCGGAACACTTCCCTCACTTCCCTGACCTTGCAGCTCCAGCAGAGCTGGGATGCACCTCATGGTTCTCCACCACAGGAATACGGCAGGATTTGCCTCCCAGAGGCTGTTACTCCTGTCGTATTGTTTTATCTTGTAGGTCAGATATACAACCGCTCACCAAGAGGCTTATTTTTGTTCACTAGGAAGCACTTGCCTTTGTCAAAAATAAGATGACAAACTAAAGGGGCTATTTATCTGTTCTAATATGCCCATGAATATTTTACTCAACTTTGGTGCCTTGTTATAGACAAGGTAATTTATCTATGGAGAAGTACCTTTCTCTCTTCGTAATCTCAACAAAGACAACATGATCGGAATGTTGCTGAAAATTAAATGATCGTACCTTGACCCTAAAGGCATTTTGTTTCCAGCTGGGGGAGGATGTGTCTTGGCCGAGAAAGGTTGGAAAACACTGACATAATGCTCTGAAGGACGGTGGTGTAAGAGTAAACAGTAAGTGTGAAGAAATACAATAGCTCCTGATTTCACCTTTGGAAAAGCACTGTATATCATGTGTCTTTCATGCAAATAGATTTTGATTTAAGACTTCAACAGAATGGAAAGTTCTCATTAAGTGATGAACTGTTAGAAAATCCCATTTTATAGAAACGCTTCTACTAATCCAACTGTGGAAAATGCTTTCGTCCATGAAAGTGTTCTTGATGATGAATTTAATTGTTAATAATTCATTATGAAGAGTTGGAAGGTAGGTTTTGAACATGTACTGATAAACTGTTATGATACTCTTTTTGCAAAGCTGTAATAAATCTGTCTGATAAAGCCATAATGGAAGAGATTTACAACTGAGAAAGTTAAGCTTTTCTCTGTTACTATCCAGAAAAGTGGATTCTTTGCTGGCTAAGCAAGATATATTAATAGATAAAATACAAAGAAACTTTCACTGTTGGATGAAGTTTGTGCCTCTGTGCATTTGTATTCAATGGACAACATAAAACTTCAGCCACAAAGTCTACAATCAGTAGAACAAATGACAGGTTGTGTAATGCTTTCTTCTCCTGATAGGAAGATACAAAGAGAACTAGTCATGAAACTTCTTCAGAAAAGAGTACTTCTTAGTATAATACATTATACTACTTAGGGTCAAATGGGACATGTGCCTAACTACACAGTGCACAGGCACAAATACCTGTATCACAGTATTTATACATGCAAATAGGCAGCATCCACAGATTTCAGAGATTTTAAAGAAACTGAATTGTCACACGCCCTCAAATAAAGCCACCATTCCAGGATAATGTGTGGTTTTAAATTGGTCTTTTATTGTATTTTAACATTAGAGGGTTTTTTTATTATTATTATTTTCTATCATCTAAAAATATCAACATTTTCTGAAAGTCCAAGAGCTATTACCTACCAGCTCATCAATGTCGTGGCTTAGTATATTCTCATACTTCACACGGATTTCAGTTGTTTTATTTCCCATTGCACAACTGGATGAATTCACTGGAGACAGAACAAGGAGCAGCGGCAGAACCCGAAAGATAGATCTAAAAAAGGCTGAATTACAACAAGAGCAGTTAAGTACATATTAAATGCCACAGGGCATTTGTCCTATTAACAAATTCATCCTGTAATCTGTTAAAACCTTTGTACAGCCAAATGAGTTGTACCTTGAGGGAAGGATTCAGCTCCAGATTAAGACACTGTTTGGGTGTCTAAACTCCCTCATGCTCAAGGATGATTCAGCCAATGCGGTTAAGAGCCTACAGCTATTCAGCTGAGCTGCCACTTGGTGTCTACTAGGGCTGAATTCACCTCCAGGCTTCACTGCGAGCATTGACAAGGTCTCTCCATTGACCGTAACCACCTAGTACATATGTAGACAAGTGTCTTAGGGGAGTGTTGACATTTAAGTGTCTGAATCTGCAGCTGAATCCCATCATTTTCCATATGATAAATTCTACAAACACCCATGAACATGTCTTTACAACAAAAGTGTGTTTGAACACATTTTTGGGCTGACCAAATATACAAATCCATACTAGTGGCCATAACATGAGATAAGACAGCAATACACCCTTCCCTGCAAGCTTTTTGCAATCTTATGAAGCAAATCTCACTGGCCCTCACTGTTTCTCTCTTCAATGGACCATCCCAGTCTTCAGTCCTTGCATGACACCCAGGAAAAATACGGGTTCTGTGAGGAAGGGCAGAAAGAAAAGACAAAAATATCTAAAGAGCCTGAAGGGACTGACAGGGTAGCTGGAGGCTGCAAGTGACTGTCCTGATGCCGAGAAGGAGGAAAACTAGGTACAGGATTAGCTTGTGATTATGAAGGTAATAATTGGACTCTGGTCTACAGCTAGAGTGACTAAGACGATGCTTAAGTGAAAGGTTTTGGACAAAAAAAAACCCCAAAAACTGAGCTAGAAACTTAGCATGGAGGATTAGCAAAGATCACAGCAGGTTCCTGGACTAATATGAGCTGTTTCTGCCCATCTCTGCTACTCAGTGAGAACAACAATCCCACACAGAGCTACTGTGGGATTGCAGTAGGAAAGGCAGAAGGGATGCCCTGACCCTAACAGCTATTTTCCCTCCTCTCCGGCAAGGATGAGAGCACCAGGATGTCTCTGAACTTGGTCTTCACTAGTAAATCCCAGCCTCAGACAGAAATCTTGGATAACTAAGAAGAAAGCAAAAAAAAAAAAAGTGTCCATAATCTTTACTGAGCCACCTAACCTCCGCAACATAAGAGCCGCAGTCATGCCACACGCTTTCCTGCCATTCAGAGAAACACAGTCCCTCCCAGCCCCTCCCAGCTGACTCCACCATACGCTGCTGCTTCAAAGCAGAACGCGTACCACTTCTCCTGACTGCCAAAGCCTTTATTTTTTGCTGACAGATTACTTGTGAACATGCCTCTCTCCTAGAAAAAGGACTGGAAAATTTTTACCTGTACAAGCTGAATTTCAAAATTCTTCATGTGGCCTGCTGCCTGCCAGATTTTAATGGGAAATTGGATGGCCTGAGAACTGGATTTTCTAACCTTTTCATATACTGATGAACAGAGGTCTATTAATATCTTTTAAAAATCTAGCCTGAAGAACTAAATGGATGCCAAATGGATCCTACATGTAGCAAATATAAAAATCAAGTAAGGCAAATCTATTATGATCTTCAAGCTGCACGTGGACACCTGAACTCCACAGAGCTTTACCTTTGTAAATCTCTATGCTAACTATATCTATGGCAAGTGCATTATCAATTTGTAGGACTGAGATTTAATATTTTAAATGAAGTTTACAAAAAAAAAAAAGTGAGAACTCTATTACAGGACAACATTTTTCCAATATACCATTTCCCTCTTGATTCCAGTGCAGAAAAAAACCTGCAATGCTTGTTTCCAAATAACAGTGACACAAGCTACTTGGATATGCTACGTCAAAAATATCCTTCAAAAGATACAAACAGCAATCTTCTAAATTAAACTAAATCTAATGGATTCCATCACTTAAAAGTTGGTTTGTCCAGCAAGAAGTGGAGGTAATAAATTAAAACTGCAAAACCATTTCTGTTTCTTTTTTTTTTTTCTGTGTTGTCCGTATTGTGAATCTTTTTAAAATGAGGTAATTACACAATAAAAGCAGATAATTCTGAAAAGATGTGCACTCATGGAGTCCCTGGACCCATTGCGATGAAACCTGCTCAGCGGTTCCTAAATGAGTTCCCTAGACCGCGTTAGACCGATGCCACAAAAACTTCCAGGAGCTTTGAACTGAGAATGAATGGACTCATCTTTTCAAAAGAAGCGGAATTGATAGAGCTTCATACGACCAGCATTTCAAAAGAAAAGGAGCGCATATTGCTGGTAATACCCTATCCTTTCAGTAAACTCCCAAAAACATTTAAGTCGTGTCTGGAAAGCCCCAAAAATTTCTCCCAGAAAAGCCAGGAAGAGTTAACATTCCCGTATTTCCAAATGTAAAAAAGTCCCTCTTGGTTTTTCCATTAAAATAAAACCAAAACCCCTTCCGTGCACCCAGCCTGGACGCGGGACTCCAGGCGCGCCCGCCCCTGAGGCGCGCTCCCGGCCGCCGCCTGCCTGCCGGGTTCCCCCTGTCCCCCCAACAAAAACACCCGCACCTCCGCGGCCGGCACCCCCTGCCCCCCTGCCCCGGCCGCCCAGCCCCGCTCCGCAGCCCGCAGTCCCCGCGGGAAGCGGTTGTAGCAGCCGGTCGTCCTCCCTCCGCCTCGCCGAACCCGCGCAAAGGTGCGGACGGGCGTTCCGCGGCTCCGCGGGTGGCTCCCGCCGGCCTCCGCCGGGCCAGGCCACCCCAGGCGACCCCAGCACTCGCACCGCGGGGCAGCGCAGAGAGG
Source organism: Tetrax tetrax (assembly GCA_009806455.1). NCBI lineage: Eukaryota > Metazoa > Chordata > Aves > Otidiformes > Otididae > Tetrax > Tetrax tetrax. The sequence continues at coordinate 54,255 of WHYT01017733.1, read as the reverse complement.
CGCGGAGCTACCCTCCCCCCCCGCCCCGCACCGCCCCACTGCCTCCGC